>CANYCX010444824.1:0-20814 GCA_948193385.1 Breynia disticha f. nivosa
GGATCCAAATAAACACCTAAAAGAATTTCATGTAGTATGTTCCAGTGTTTGACCTCAAAGAATCTCAGAAGACCAAGTAAAATTGAGAGCCTTTCCCTTTTCCTTGGCAGATCGAGCAAAAGATTGGCTATTCTATTTGCCAGCAGGATTCGTTGAAAAATGGACAGACATGCTTAGATTATTTTTGGAGAGATTTTTCCCTGCTTCTAGAGCTGCAAATTTAAGAAGAGAAATATGCAGTATTCGACAGAAAGATGCAGAATCTCTTTATGAGTATTGGGAGCGTTTTAAGAAATTATGTGCAAGTTTTCCTCAACATGGTATTTCAGAGCAGCTACTAATTCAGTATTTTTACGACGGACTTCTTCCTTTGGAGAGAAGAATTCTTGATGCAGCAAGTGGTGGAGCGATTATCACAAAAACACCAAGGGAAATTCAAGAATTAATTTCAGTAATGGCTGCTACTTCGCAACAATTTAATGTCAAACCTAAAAGCTCAACCAGACGTGTTAATGAGGTAAGTATTGCAACTCATGATCCTAGAATTGATAATATTACAAATTTATTGCAATAAACTACTTCTTTGGTAAAGACTATGACTACTATCCAAGTGCAATCTATAAAGAAAGCAAGTTCTTATGGTGTTTGTAGTATGCAGATCATCCCACTGAAGCATGGCCATCATTGCAAGATGAAGAAGTAGCTGAAGTAAATGCTATTGGAGGAGCACGATATAGAACTTTTGATCCTTTCTCCAATACCTATAATCAAGGAAGGAGTCATCACCCAAATTTGAGGTATGGGAACAACAACAACTCTTTTCATAATAATTCTAACCAATAACATGTGCAGAGAGATGACAAATCACAAGGGTTAGAAGATATTGTGAGATCATTAGCAACATCCACCAAGCAATTTCAAGAAGCAGTGCAGAAAAATCAAGAAAAAACTGAGGCAAGTATTTCTGACTTGAGAGATCAAGTTAATAAGTTAACTGCTTAAATGAGTAGGTTGGAAAATTAAGGAAGACTTCCTTCTCAACCTGAAATCAACCCAAGGTAGAATGCTAGTTCCATTACCCTCAGAAGCGGAAAAGAAATTTCATCAGGAGATGACGCAGAATTACGACATGGCCATGTCGTAAGTGGAACGCAGAACACAGATCAGTCTAAAAAACTTCTAGTGGCCGTTAATCTAGAAAAGCCACCATTTCCTCATCGTCTAGCAAAGAAGAAGAAGGTATTGGATGATCGAGAGGTGCTAGAAACACTAAAAAAAGGTAGAAATCAACATTGCTTTGCTTACAGCTATTAAACAGGTACCTAGATACTGTAAATTTTTGAAAGAGTTGTGCACTGGCAAGAATCGATTTAAAGCCAATGAACAAATAACAATGGGAAAACAGTATCAGCAGCTCTTTAAAGGAAGAAGCTTATCAAGGAAAAAGATCAAAGTATGTTTACTATTCCTTGCAAGATTGGTGATGTAGGAATTGAACAAGCTATATGTGATTTAGGTGCCTCAATTAATTTGATGCCTTTATCCATCTATGATAACCTAAATTTTGGTCCTTTAAAGCAGAATGGTGTTTAACATTGGCAGATATGTCTAGTGTTTATCCCGAGGGTGTGTTTGAGGATGTTTTGGTGCAGGTCAACGATCTAATATTTCCTACAAATTTTTATGTTCAAGACATGGAGGATGACGATACAACTAATTCTAGATTGGTTTTATTAGGGCATCCTTTCCTCAAAACATCTCGCACCAAAATAGACGTTCATGAAGGGGCATTAGCTATGGAGTTTGACGGTGCAAAGTTTAAATTCGATATTAATAGTGCCATAAAACATCCTAATGACTTCTCTTTAGCCTTTTCCATTGACTATTTTGATCCTTTGACTAAAAATTTTTTAAGCTAAATATTTGTGATCCTTTACAGGTTGTATTAATAGAAAACATATCTGAGAGGAATGTTAAAGAGATCAAACAATCTTGGACACTTCCCAAGAACTGCGACATTGTGTAGCTGATTTACAGGCTTTAAAAGCATTTTCTGTGAAGATAAATGTTTCCTTCATAACACTGCCAAAACATAAGCTTGTTCTGCCTTTGATAAAAACATCTGAGATTAAATTAAAAACACTGCCAGAACAACTCAAGTATGTTTTCTTAGTTGAGTCTAACACTCTTTCGGTTATTATTTTGAACAAATTAATTTTACAAGAAAAAGAAAAGCTCTTGAGTGTTCTTATAAAAAACAAAGAAGCCATAGCATGGACGATTGCAGACATAAAAGGTTTGAGTCCTTTTATTTGTATGCATAGAATATTATTGGAAAATGATTGCAAACCTTAAAGACATCCACAAAGACGTATAAACCCACCAATGATGGAGGTGGTGAAGAAAGAAATTTTGAAATTGTTAAACGTTGGTATCATATATGATATTTTAGATAGAAAATGGGTAAGTCCTACTCAAGTTATTCCTAAAAAGACAAAAATAACAGTAATAGAAAATGAACGAGGTGAGTTCATTCCTAACCAATTTTCTAATGGTTGGCATGTTTGCATAGACTATAGGAAGTTGAATTCAGTGACCTATAAAGATCATTTTCCACTTCGTTTTATTGATCAAATGTTGGAACGATTAGCTGGTCAATATCATTATTATTGTTTGGATGACTATTCAAGTTTTCACCAGATTCTAGTGGCACCTGAAGATCAAGAAAATATGACTTTCACTTACCCATTTGGAACTTTTGCATATAAGTGGATGTCATTTGGTCTTTCCAATGCACCAATGAATTTCCAAAGATGTATGGTAAGTACATTCTCTGACTATGTAGAAAATTTCATTGAAATCTTTATGGATAATATTATTTTATACGGAAATTATTTCACATCATGTTTAGAGAATTTGAATAAAGTTTTGAAACGATGCATTGAGACTAATCTTTTTTTTAATTATGAAAAAATTCATTTAATGGTTGACCAAGGCGTCATTTTGAGGCATATTGTTTCAGCTAAAGACATTGAAGTTGATAAGTCTAAAGTTGATGTTATAAAATCTTTTCCTTACCCCGCAAATGTGCGGGAAATTCACTCTTTTCTTGGACATGCAGAATTTTGCAGGAGATTTAATAAGGACTTCTCAAAAATAGCTCACCCACTCAATGAACTATTAAATAAAGATGCAGAATTTTTCTTCAATGATCCTTGCAAAGAAGCTTTTGACTCACTAAAAGGTCGATTAATCTCTGCACCAATTCTGCAAGCTCCTAACTGGAATCTTCCCTTTCAGCTAATGTGTGATGCTTTTGATCACGCTGTTAGATTTGTTCTTGGATAGAAAGTTGGATGTGACTCACATGTCATTTATTATACATCTAAAATTGTGGATTCAACCCAAATCAACTACCCCACAAAGGAAAAAGAAATGCTTTTTGTTGTGTATGCACTTGAAAAATTTAGATCATATTTATTGTGCACTAAAGTAGTGGTTTATTTTGATCATGCAACTCTTAGGTATCTGATGAGCAAAAAATACGGAAAGCCAAGATTAATTTGATGGGTACTATTACTTCAAGAATTCAATCTTGAAATTAAGGATAAAAAGGGAACGAAGAACTTAGTGGTTGATCACCTCAGTAGAATACAAAAAAATCCAGAACTTAACCTAGAGATTTTAGCAGAATTCTTTTATGAACAATTGTACGCAACTTATATTATGACATGGCCATGTCGTAATCTATGGTACGTCGACATTATGAATTTTTTGACTAACCATGGTTTTTCAAAGAATTATAATAGGTATCAATGTGCTAAACTAAATAGTGACTCAAAGTACTACATTTGGGATGATCCATACTTGTGGAAAATGTGTTCAGATAAAATTATTTGTTGTTGTGTGCCTGAAAATGAGATATCTTCTATCTTAGCATTCTGCCATTCATTAGCTTGTGATGGCCACTTTGGACCTCAGTGAACAGCTCAAAAAGGTACTTGAATTAGGTATGCACTGGCCAGATATTTTTAAAAATTCATATGCCTTTTGTAAGGCTTGCAAAAAATGTCAAGTGGTAGCAAACATAAATCAAAGAAATGAAATGCCTCAAATACCCATTCTTGTGTGTGAAGTTTTTGACACATGGGGCATTGATTTTATGGGGCCTTTTCCTTTATCCTATGGGAATCAATACATTGTGCTTGTTGTTGATTATGTTTCAAAGTGGGTAGAAGCTAAATCTAATCGAACTAACGATGCACATGTTATTGTTGAACTTTTTAAGGCTAACATATTTTCTAGATTTGGTGTCCCAAGAGCTATCATTAGTGATAAAGGTTCTCACTTTTGCAATCGGGTGGTAGAAGCCTTGTTTAAAAGGTATAATGTCACACATAACATTTCTACAGCATATCGCCTCAAACTAATGGTCAGGCTGAGGTGTCTAATCGCATTGTCAAGAGCATTCTAGAAAAGATTATAAATCCTAACCTAGTTGATTGGAGTAAACGACTCGATGATGCATTATGGGTTCACAAAACAACACAAAAAACTCTATTAGGTATGTCACCTTATCGTTTAATATAGGGAAAAACTTGTCACCTTCCTGTTGAGATTGAACACAGGGCAATTGGGCTGTGAAAGAATGCAATATGATCTTCAAGGAAGCTGGAAAAGAACAAAAGTTGGAGGTACACCAAATTTGCAAACGATTTACTACTGAGCTGTGGCTCTGTCCATCTAAAAAGACATTAAAGAAGCGCTTATGTGAGGCAACCTACAATTTTGATGATTTTTGTTGCGTTAATTTTTATTTTATTTTTTATTTCTTTTCCATTTTTGAATTTGATTTAGCTTATGTTTGAATAAATTGTCACGACCATTAATTAACGTTAATTCTGAAAATTTTATATCATTTGGGTTGAGATTGGTATGTTAGTTTGATTTTGTAGAAAACTCAAATTGGCGCACTTCAAATGTGGTATGGAGGACTGTTTGCTTAGTTTTTACTTGGAAATTTTTAAGAATGGAGTATTTTGCTTTGGGGAGAGGATGCAACCTATTTTAGATGGAATGAAGTGTTAAAAAAAATAAAACCCAAACCTAAACAACTACAACGTCTCCACCAAAACCCATCTAAACCATTCTACCGAAACCAAACTGCACCCTTCCACACTTCCACTTAAACATTCCACTTACCAAAACCTAAATCGACCAACGCCATTCATCGTCACACACCTCCACCCACTCACTTGCCTCCACCGAAATCCACTCACCAAAAACCTAAACCCACTCACTTGCCTATATCGAAATCCACCATCAATTATTTATTTATTTTTTTAATCAAAACCTATTTAAATCATCTCTACTAAAACCCACTCTCCATAAAAACAATATGCCATGCACGAAATTCAGAGCGAGATATAGAGGTGGAGCTCCACCAGACTTGTCGATTGAGAAACTCATTGCCATTAAACAGCACACCATTGTTCTTCGATCTCGTCGGATTGCTCAACGCCCAGCACCACTAGAGTCTTCTTTTTCACCATCAAAGATTGAGAGCAACAATAGTGAAAATGATGAAAATGACCATGAGTACCAACTCTTCTAGCCACCTATCGACCACACCAACACTGAGGAACCTCCTCCTAAACACAGACGTGCCCGTGAAGCTAGAAGTATAATCGTTTTATTCAACATAATAGTACATCAACTAAAGGCTGGAATTAACTGACCCAACTGAGAAGTCAAAATTTTAGGAGGTATGTGACATGGTAATTTGTCCTTTAAAATTGATTGATTCTAAAGTATTGACTTATTTTGGAATACATGATGAGTTTGCAACATTGTTGAAAGCTTTGAATATGGATGTGTTTATCGATGAATTGTTGCCTGTTTTTTCATGAACTTGTATGGGAGAGTTACTCCACTATCAAATTTTTAGAAAGCAAAAATACAAGTGTTGTGACTGATGACACAATGCAATTTAGATTATGTGGTTCTTAAATAAGTTTGAATGCGACAGAATTTAATCATGCTTTAGGTATTATTGATGAATCAGATATTGAGTCAGGTTCTTTCTTATTTAAACATTGCACTTTTCCCGTTGAATCTGTTGAGACAGATTTTTATGTCTGAATTTCTACTAATCCCAGTCCATATGATCCAAAAGTTTCAAAATCTAGCACCCTTAAGAATCTGGTGTATTGTCTTCTTTATCATTTTATAGCTTTTAACTTTTCTGGATACATAGATAATAGCTTGATTTCTCATACTAAAATTTTCTTTATCTAGGAAACCGACAATGGGATTAGAATTAATTTAGGATATTTTATTTTGACACAAATTCAATACATAATAGGTCAAATCAGGTCACGAAAGAAAAATTGATAATTGGTCAATTCATTACTCGCTTAGCCATGCATTTGTCACTTATTCCTACAGAACATCATAAAGTTGTCATAATTTCTCAAACGGCTTTGATCGAGTTTTTGGATTTTTATGCTCTTTGTAGGATGAGTATAGTCAGATGCATGGGTCCTAGTGAATATGCTCTGCTTACACCTGATGATTATTGTGAAGAGGCCCTATCGCGCACTGACCCAGCTGTACTTAACCGCCTTGATCGATTAGAGGTTGTCAAAATCAACTTATAATGCCCCAAAAATTTGTCCATTTAAGATTTAAATAATGATTAGGAGTGAGAAGGAAATATGTGTGCGAGTGTTATTTGATTCCTTGCATGTGCGGAGGAAGTTGGGCGAGTGTGGTTGAAACTAAAGTAACAAATGCTCCTATTCTAGAATGAAAATATAAAGGATGAAATGTTATATGTTTGGGGGTTGAACAAGATCTAATTCAAAGGTGATTTATGTTTAATTCATGAGTAATAATGTTGGAATGTGATATGGATGCGTTGGCATAAGTATAGTGGAAGTTAAGTTATGACATCGGGGAAAAAATGAAAAGAATAGAGGAGGTACAAATTGATGTGTATGATGGTTTTATTTGATCTTGATATACATGTTAATTCAAGGTTAATTGATGTTAATTAAGTTGGAAATATGTTTAAAATAAGTGCAAGTATGTTTGTAATAGAGATATGTATGTTAAGGATCAAAAGAGGTCGGAAAATGCGAAGTACGGCAGCCTTGAAGCAAATAACGTACGTTATTTTGCTTGTAACACACGTTATTCAATTAAAACCATGAATAACGTACGTTAATTGGTAAATAACGTACGTTATTCAATTGTGATATGGATTGAATTGTGGAACATTCATGCGCACGTGTGTTGAGGAAATTTGAGATGCAATGCATGGATTTGCATTCACACATATTATATTGTGTTGGCATGAGCATGTTGTATGTTCATGCATTGTGATGAAAAAGAGCTTATGGCTCAATTGTGAAAAGGGGGCAAATGGCTCATATGCGTGAAGATGAGTGGAGTCTCTCTTCATATAAAATAAGGGACGGGTGTCCAATATTCGCAAAGAGATCGAGTAGAGTCTCTCTCTTGATTTGAGGGGTAAAGTGCCCAAAGTAGCGAGGATCGAGTGGAGTCTCTCCCTTGCTAAGTGTAAGGCTTCAGAGCACATCATTGTGTGTGAATATGCATTAGCATTTCACTCTCATGCACTTTGCATTCATGCATACTTGGCATGGTTTTGATGGAATGAATGAGTATGATTTATGATCTTGATAAGTGTATGAATTTGCATGATTTATGATTTGGACGTTGTTGGGCCATATGGTTATGTTGGGAACTACAAGATGTAGTACAAGTGTTGTTGTACTTATGTGATGTTGGGTATGCTAACATGACTTAGCATGACTGTATATATTGATGTTGGATGGATATATATGATTGTGTTGTGGTATGGTCAATGTGTGAATGAACTATAAGCTGAACTCGTAAACTAAATGGTTTTATGTGTATGTTTGCTTGTGAGGATGAATGTATGTGATTATGGAATTGTGAAAATGCATGGAATAGCTTATTGTGTGAAAATGAATGATGTTAGATATGTGAAATGTTGAGTATGTGAAGGATTGGAAGTTGATGGTCTGTTGTGTTTAAACATGTGTTTATGGAATGATATTTGGTGATGGCATGAATGTTTATGATTTGGGTTTGATTTGATATAATGTGTTAATTAGATGTTTAAAATGGCTAAGTATGATGATTTCGATGGATAATGGAATTGTATGCATGCCTTGATGTCTATTGATATGTTAAAGGATGAATGGTATGTGTATGTGTAAGAAAGGACTTAGAAAACTCAGACAGATTGCATCAGATGCCAATTAACGTACGTTATGTAGATAGATAACGTATGTTATCACTTTAAAACCTACGTTAATCATCCATTAGCATACGTTATTCTTGGCTGCATAATAGGTAATGAATAACGTACGTTAATTATGATTTAAACCTACGTTAATTTGACCCAAAAACTCTATTTTCGGCCTGAATAACATACTAATGCATACCTAAAGTATCCTAATGATCTAGGATGTTTTCCTTAGTGGATAAACACTTAAAGTGAATGTATAAACACATAAAATGATTGTCGATGAGATGGCTTTAGGGCGCCAGGAAGGATAGGTTGCAGATGCCAAGGACTCCCCTGCACCTCAGCATAGTAGTGACACTGAGGGAAAACTTACTGAGTATTTTAAAATACTCACCCGTGTTTTACTGAATTGTGTGCAGAGAGACAGGTATTAGGGATAGGACTGCGTGAGTGGCGAGGCTAGCTGTGCGATAATGAAGGTAGAGCTCCTAGGGTTTTGGTTGTATTGATTTACCTTCATGTATAACTCTAACTCTTGTGGAAATTGTGAAATGGCATGAAAACCGTTTTCCTTGCTTCTGCATTGTCAAAATCATATTTGGTATTTTAGCTAACTCTGTATTATGTTTTATGTTTTCTAAAACTCTATCTTCATTTCTCTCTCTTATTTCTAGTGTTTCAAAAAGAAAAAAAATATAGTGTGATTTCAGTTTTATTCAAAAATGAACTTTGAAAAATTTGGCGTCACACGACTAGAGCAGTTTCTTCACACCATGGCTGCCACTATGAAATGTTTTGATGACTTCCTTGACTCATATGCCAATTTACCTTATCGATCAAATGACTGACACATTGCAGAGAAGCCTTCTTCAACCCTTTCTTTTATGATATAACATTGAGGAAAATTTCATGATTAAGTGTGGGATTGGGAGACGTGTGTTCATTTATTTGTTTATGTTTGTTTACATGTTAATTGCATCAATAGTTTGTCATTTTCTACATAAATGTGGTTAGGTGTTCATGTTGCATTTGTTTGCGAGTTTCTTATCTTGTTTGTTTGCTTTATATATTTATTCTTAAGTACTCGGTAATTCCAAACGATGTGAAACTTAAAATTTAAAAATCCTAGTATACTCCCTTCTTAGTAGTTTGAGTTTTATGCACCGTAATTTCACTAATCAACAACCCCTAGTACAAGAACTAAGGAAGTTGATTACAGACACAGTCACACAAACAAACCTTGAGGTTTTTTTAGACTAAACATTTACTGTTTTTTTGGGAAGGATTTTTAGCAAGCACCTACTAGGATTTTTTGTTAAGTACATGTTGAGACCATAACAAAATAAAACACTAAGACGACGAAAGGCATTGTTTGGTAGCCATTTGAATACCCCTTTCCTTTATTACTCACCTTCCAATTGTCTACCATTTATTTAACCCCTTTTGAGCCTAGACATTTTCTTTGTACAAACCTAAATAAACCACTCCATTCTCATTGTAGACTGCCTCCATTGTACCATGGGTTAAGATGTTTTTTTGATAAAATGCCAACTAATTTCTTATTATTCTATTGATGTTATTATGTGTAGTATAATTCCTTGAGATATTATTAGAGTCCATTGCTGCCAAAACTATGATACTTGATTAGAATTGGAGATGCATATTCTGTTTTGTATATATAAGATTATATTGCCTTTACAAGCAGGAAAGAAAAGAAAAAAAGAGGTGTTGCTGCCTAGAAAACAGAAAAAAAGAAAAAGAAAACAGAAAAAATATAGAAAAAATATAGAAAAAATGCAGATGCAATCCAAAAATGTTATGTTTTGACAACCAGAAAAATTTAGAGAATAAGGATTTATACTTATGCATGATATTACATTAATAATTTGATTTGCATTATTTGGTATTTATCACTTACATTTCATGTTTATTCTCAACGTACTTTGTCCTTTTTATTAGCCACATTACAAGCCTAAAGAAAGTCCTTTTTTATTGGTGTTTTAGTGGAAACAATATGACTTAATATCAAATTTTGGAAAGACTTGTTAGAAATGAATAGGATAATAAGTGTGGTTACCCCTTTAAAATGAAAATTCTTTCCATAGAAAAATCTATGAGGTGTGATTGTTATTACTTTTTAGGAGGCACTACTAGTGTGTAGGTAACTTTAATTCTTTAGAGTTGTCAGCGGCCTTAGGCTACTTTGTGTTGTTTGTTGAGGTTTCGGTGCATGTCGATTAGGATGAACTTTATGCGGGGGTACAAAGGATGATTGGAAATTAAGTTTTCTATTGTTTAGGTTTACTTAATGCTTGAGGACAAACATTGTTTAAGTATGAGGTGTTTGATTAGTTGCATTTTCATGCATAGTTTTAGGTCATATTAGGCATACATTTGCATATTTAAGTGTTGATTTATGTATGTTTTTATGTTGGATTTGTGTTTTTAAATGTTTTGGGTGAATGAGTGAAAGATGATGGATTTTGGTACTATTTTGAAGCTGTAGACCGATTACGACATGGCCATGTCATAATTCACTATGCAGAGATGTTGCATTGGGCCACGTGCCAGACTTTTGGGTCTTAAAAACAGAGCTATTGGGCAGGTAGAACTCATGAATAATGGTTGGAAGACACTATGTTATGTATTTTTAGCATATTTTGTCAAGGAAGGCCTTAATTATGGTTAAATTTTTTGAGAGACAATATAAAAACACTTTTTAGGAGAATTATGTTTTCTCTTGGCTTTTTTGGGTGGTTTCTTAGCAGATTTTTGCAGGATTGATATACAAACTTTACATCATGTTTTGTTATTCTATTTTAATGGGTAACTAAACCCCTACTCTAGTTAAGGTACATTTGATATTCGATCTGAAACAACATGAGATTGTTGTTCTTTATTTCTAATGAATGATTGCAGTATTTATTTAATTTTTGTTCACAATTCTTTTATTATTATCTTAATTGATTGATTGATATGGCCAGTTGATTAATTAGTTGAAATAATATATTGCTATTTAGGAGTAATTGAGTTCTCATTATTTCTGGCATTGGTAGCAACTGACTTGAATGTTTGTGGTTGGACAACTTTTGATGTTAGGAAATTAAATAATTTAGTCTAAATAATTCACGGTATTTTTGGTATGATTGGCTAGGACGAAGGTCTTTTTAATTCTTAATGTTTTCATAGATTAAATCTTGTAGGACGTTCTAGGGATTGTCTAGTGTTTAGAAAAATAGTTTGCAGGGCATCCCGGAACTATCAATGAACTAAAAAATGATTGACCATTTGATCGATGACTATAACTTTGTCTATTGTAATGCTCATTTACTATTTAGTGTCTATGACTGACTAGCATGATTGAATAGAGAAGTACCTTAACTAGATTTTTGTCATAATTGTTTTTTGTCTTAATTTTACATTCTTAATATTTTTACAATTTTATTTTTGTTAATTTTATTTTATTAATCAAACAAACCAATTTTCTTTATTTTTAGTTCTTTACATAAGATTAAATTTTCTTTGGTCTCTGTGGATCGACCCTGTTCTCATTATTATACTGTATTTAGTTATTGCACGTGTACTTTATTTTTGATCAATCGACACTCTATCAACCTTTCTTGAGATTTTTTCAATCTTAATATTGCAAGCACTCTTAGAAATGTTTACCACACTTTTCTTATGTTTTTATCTATTTTTTATGTTTAAATATGCTCTCTTTTTTATTTATCCATTAGACACTTAAAGAGTTTGTTACCTCAATGAAACAATGTCTTTGTTTTTACTATCGGCTCCTCAATAATGTACGTTAGCCTTTCCTATAATATATTTTACTATTGTTTGTGCAAACCATATGCTTTTGTCTATTTAAATTGATTCGAGTGTTCACATTGTTTGCGTATTAATCCAAAGTCGTTCCTTTTGATGGCTATTCTTGAAAACATACTTTACACATTCATTAGTGTACATTGAACACTCTTAGCATTTGGTATCCTCATAATGTTCCCCTGATTAATTTTTCTTCAATTTCTAACTTAGCACTTTTGGGTAACATGACTTATCAAGACAATAATGTACATTACACGCACGAGACAAATTGTTTTAACTCTTTGAATAACTTAAAACTTAACTTTATCAATTTTGATACTTCGTCCACTATCAAAACATAGAGAGGACCTGAATATTGATCACCCTTAATCCAATAATCTCCTTGTTTTTTATAATGACAAAACAAACGAAATTGATACAAGTATCAACATAACAAGAAAGAACAATCATAATAGCATGATCAATTTGTACAACCTTGTCTGTAAAATTAGTCCCACAAAATATATAAAGTTCTTAAAGCAATCCCATGTTGCACAAATTAATTTTAATATTGGCAATATTTATCTCCCCTCTTTTTTTCAATCATCAAAAAGGTATAAATACCCTTAAATGTATGAATCCCCCTATCAACATGTATTATTTGCAAACAAATAGGCAATCATACAACCAAACTCCTCCTTCGAGAGCAAATAGGGAACCATCAAATCATAGCACATAGTAAAAAAGAGAGCACAGTAAGAGATAACATAAAAATGGAGTAAACATTATATGTCCATAAATACATCTAAAACATAGTAAAATATTTGTTATATTAATATGAGATGACACGTGTGAATATCATAAATACATGAAAAAAAAGAAAAAAAAAGGTTTTAAATTATACTCAATTTAACAATAATATGAACATAGATATGTAATGAATACGGTAATTAGTTTAGAGTGTTATACAAAATCTGTTACCTTAAGATTTTTGGTAAAGATGTGATGTCATGTGCACTTGGGTCCTTCTTGTCTAGTGTTCTCCTCTTCTTCTAGGTTCATGTTCACGGGAGATCTCCCCAAGGCTCCCAAGGTTCAATAGGTTTTGGTTGGAATGATACACGAAAGATAGTTGAGTGTGACAATGAAGAAGTTCAGATGGAATTTGAGAAATTAATGTCATACTATGACGACTGGTTAGAGATTTAGAGAAAAGATAGAGCAACAAGAGACTATGCCAAAATACCTGATGAAATATTTAGATGAAAAAATGAGCAATCAAAGCTAGATGAACAAGATGTCAATAACAAGGGAAAACATGGAGTGAAACCTGAAGCATCTAAAAACAATCATACTTCTAATAAACACAAAAGAAAGGAAAGCGGAAAAAAACAAAATGATTTTTCAATTGTCAATAGTTTCACAATTGAGTTATCAAATGCAACTCATAAGAGATTATGTGCAATTATGCAACTCATAAAAGATTATGTGCAATTAGTGATCAATTAGGAAAAAGATCTCTGAAGATAAGAACTTAGTAAGTTTCTAAATGCAATATCGTTTGATAGCATATTTGATAGGTTCAAAGTTACTGGAGAAATCGAGAAAAATTGGAGTTATTCAACCAATTTTGCGTATTGGCACCTGCAGTTAGAATTGAATGAGTTAAGTATGTTGTTAGTTATTTGAATTAGGTATTATTTTAAATTTGATATTATTTTTCATATTTTTTTGATTACCTTTTTAAAAATAAATTTGAAATAAGTTGTAATTATTGAGAATGATATATTTATTGCTTTAATCTTTCTCTTATTTTGATGGAAGATATGTCAATTAAATAAATGGTTCACAATTTTAAATTAAAAATGATTCTATATGAAAAAACAAACATATTAAAAAAAAAAGAAATCTATTATTTTTTATATTAGAATATTTTAATAAATAATTTACAATGAGGCCTTCATTAAGTTCAACCCAATGTTTGAAAACGTTAGAAACAAGACCGCCATAGGTCATTGTCAGTGTTCCTTGATTAACTCGTTCAAAAAAAAAAAAACTCAAATTTAAAATATGGAAAACTAAGATAAGCCCCACTCGTTCTGTGCCCGCCACGTAACGCTTCACCCTCCCTTAAAACCCCGCCATTTGCCTTTTCATTCAAAACCTAAACGCCTTGAACCCTAGAAACCACACCTCCTCTTCCATCCCTTATGATGCACCCCCACTCGTACGCCCTTGATTCTCTCACTCAATCCCAGCGCCTTTCCACTTCAATTCTCACCTCCTCAACTCCCTCCCAGATCATCCAAACCTGCTCCTCCATCGACCAATTTCTACACTCTCACTCCCCCGATCAATCCCGCCACTTCTTTTCCTTCACTTTCCCCACTCTTATTTGCAAACTCTACGGCTTCGACGACGCCGTTCCATCCTACACTCGCAACTCTCCAACTGGATGGATCGACATCGTTCAACGCTCTAACGACGCCGCTTTAGCCTCCACCCTTTTCAATCTCTTATCTCCAAACGGTATCCTTTTTCAATCAATCTCAGCCGTTGATCGCCACTCTCTGGTTAAATACGTCTTCCCTATCGAACGATTGCCGGAGTGGGCTCGCTTTATGCTTTCCAACGGCAAGGATTGTCAAGTCCTAAACGGTCTTTTCACCTTTTTGAAAGGTAAAATTAAAGAGGAATTAATTAAAGGCTCTTCATGTTGTCAAGTTCAGTTGAATGTTTTCGAGTATTTCGTGTTTTGGTTTGCTTATTATCCAATTTGTAAAGGCAATAGTGAGAATGTTATGTTGGGTAATTGTAGTAATGTTTCAGCTAAGAGAGGGAGTAAGTTTAAGTTGGAGAATTGGACTGCGTCATTTCCTGGTTTTTCCAGTGCCAGGGCTGGAAATGAGATGAAATTGGAGTGTAATTTGTATGTGAGATTGTTGTGTGCCTATTTGCATGCTTTTGTGCCTATATTTGATTTGAATTCGCACCAGCTTTATCGTCACTCATTGTTGCATCATGTGGTTGGGAATGATGGATTGGTTTTAGCGAGGGCGGAGTTTTTGGTGGACACTATGGTGCATTATTGGTTGGTTGATAATGATTTTTCGCCATTGCCGGTTAATGTTTGTAAGTCATTTGGTTTGTCATTTCCGTTGAGGTCTGTTTTGGGAGAGACTCCACCAGCTTCCGGTTTAGGAGAGGTTGTGAGATGGTTGGTTAAGTATTTGAATTTGCGTGCCGCTTCAGCCAAGGAAGGTGAGGAGAATGTGGAGAGTCCAAGATGGGGTAGGTTTGATGTGAAAACGATGGTTGCTGATAGTCCAGCTCATGTTGGTAGTTCTTTGAATTCTTGGATTCAGAGACCAGTTTATAGGTTTGTTTTGAGGACATTTCTCTTTTGTCCTGTTGGAACTTCAATGAAGAATGCTTTGCAGGTGTTTTCTGTCTGGATGGATTATATGGAGCCTTGGAAGCTTAGTTTAAGTGATTTTGCAGAGCTTGATGTAATTGTGGATAAGAAAGATGTGAGGCGAGAAGATGCACAGAACAGAGATTCTGGGTTTTCACTGTCTTGGCAGGGTTATGTATTGTCTAATTACCTGTACTACAGTTCCTTGGTTATACATTTTATTGGGTTCGCACACAAGTTTCTTCACAATGATCCTGAAGGGATAGTACAGATGGTTTTGAAGGTTTGTTAGATAATAAATTCTATCAACTTCCATAATTTTTTTTATATGAGAAAACTAGCTCTTAAATGAATTTGCTTTAATGAGAAATTCCAATTTTTTAAACCTCATTTTATTTCTTTATACCAAGCTTTGTTTGGTTAACAATCAAATGTTTCATTCGCTTGAGTGTTTATAGCTAACTCAGAATGCACTGATAAATATTCTGCATTCTGGTTTAATGCAACCTCTATGAAAATTGAAAAACTTCATGCTATATGGAAACTAGTTAAAGTGAATTGAGTGTGGTATACAAGTATTCATGGTATCGTGTGTTGAATATTTTGAACTGCAAATTTTTAATTTTAATTACCTTTTTTCTTTAATCTGTATATTCCACGCAAGTGTTTTGTCAAGCTTTTAATCTTTGGTTTTCTGCCAGTGATACTAATACATAGTTTCTGATTTCAGTGGCTCCAATCACAGTCAGTACACTGTAGAGCAGAGACAAGAGACTACTGTATCAAATAGATTGTCACAATTGTTGAACTTGAGTCGAGTTGTCAATTATTCTTATGCCTTTTTGAAGCATTTTTCTTAAAAATTACCCTTGTCCTTGTCAGTTTGTTTACACAGGATATTAGCAGGTGACTACGTGGTGCATTTGCTGAGCTTATTCGACTAGAATTTTTTTGATTTTGGAGAATTTGTGGTTCATATATTACCACGATTGAATCATTTGCTTTAATCTGTAGAATAATTAACATAATATTACTTTACCTTCCTCAAATAACTTGTATGTGAAGCTATCTCTGGTTTTCTGTTTGAGACAAATGAAACTAGAACTAACTCTTTTTAGTACTTTAAGGAGCTACTAACGAAAATAAAAAGACTTTCTTACTGAAAGCTATTTTCAATTCTCATCATAACTAAACTGTTGTGTTAGAATTGTGTAAATCTATTTATGATGTCAATTTGGATAGTTCAGAAATGAAATTTTCATTGTCTGCCATTTGGAGTAAATTAAGTGGTGGGGTCTGGGTGCATGTTTTGTTCATGAAGTTCTGGTTTACCCATATATATATATATATATATAATCTTGCATTATAAAAGTTTTTATTTTTTATCTAAATGTTTTATTTCTTTCGTCTTTGTTTTCCCAGGTTATAGAAATATTGACTTCATCGAAAGAGTTGACTGATCTGATAAAGAGCATGGATACTGTTTTTCATTCCATAAAAGGAGGGCCAGGCAAATCAAAGCTTAACACCTTAAGTAAATATGCTGCTCTGATTCGCGAGCAGTTACAGGTTGATTTTATCTCCTCCATACATGCATCTTTGGAAGAAAAAAAGAAGCAAAGATACATGATTGTGTCTTTCTAAATACTTCGAACATCTTGTTTGTGGCCTTCTTTAAAATTTTATATGATCTTGTTTTGCGATTGTGTATGCACACCTCTTGTTTGATCCTGATTGAAGTATTTATTAAGTCATCTATATCAATCTTATGTAATGGAATGGAGTAGCAGAGACTTGTCATTTCTGTATCTGTTTAACTACATTAATCATTATAATTACTCTTTGTGCCAGGATTGGGAGGATGGTCTTTGTGAGAGTGATGCTGATGGATCTTTCTTGCATGAAAATTGGAATAAAGATTTAAAACTATTCAGTGAAGGAGAAGATGGCGGACAACAGTTGCTTCAGGTTCTTATTTCTCTGTTTCGGGTTCATTGCATTCAGTGCGTGTCTATTATTTGGGCTTACAATGTCCTTAATCGCTCTTAATTAAAATAGCGCTGCTGTTTCTTTTCAATTACAGCTATTTATATTACGTGCCACGGCTGAGTTTCAAGCTACTTCTAGTGATAACTTGTCGGAGCATCTTCAGCTTATTGATTCCTTAAAGAAGCATGTGAATTGCTTATTTGGTGGGTTTACTGTGAGGCCAATATCGTTTACACCAGAACCGAATGAGCATGATTTGTGCCGGGATGAAGTATTCAACCCCAGAAGAGTCGGCAGCAGGGAAGTGGGAGACATTAAGTATAGGGGCGACTGGATGAAACGACCTATTTCTGATGATGAGTTTGCTTGGCTTGCAAAATTGCTTATTGGGTTGTCTGTTTGGTTAAATGAGAGCCTGGGATTGAATCAATCAGAGGGAAGCAATGCAGATGATAAATGGATAAATGTCGACGACCCAAGTGGAACACGTAATGTGTGTGGACCAACAGAGACCATGAAGGTATTGTTTTCAGCTATTCTGTCATGGTTAGTCGTGGCCAGTGCGACAGCAGTGAGATTAATGAGGGAACATGGCCTGAGATTTAACCTTCGGGTATTGGCGTCAAAGAAGATAGTGACGTTTTTACTTGTGTCTGCTCTGTTCTGTATTATGAGACGTGCTTTCGGACTTGTTTTGTAGGATGTAGGCTGTAAATACACGAGTAACTAAACAAGAATACAGCGGAAAACAAGACATTAAAAGAAAACAAAGTAAAAGAAGGAATGTGGAGGATGTGGTTGTAGTGTGGGTTCAGTGCATTGAGTTCTTTTGGTTCTTCTGTAATTAGCCAAAACAATTTGCTGTTTCCAGAGTGAATCTTCTTGATATATTGTGTTGTCCATTGTCTCTTTAACACTAGCAAGTTTAGTACAAGTTATACTGAAAAATATGAAATGTTTTAGTTCAGGACAGGAAGTCATATTAAATATTGTTTACAGTGAAAAGTTGGGTGTAGCTTTTGGAACGATTAAAATGACTTGTTCAATTTGGTAGAGTTGTACGAAAGAGAGAGCTTCCGAAATGCTAACCCTAACAAGTTTATCAACCCTTAGCCGAGGTAGATTAGACGAGTTGTCGTTCACTCCAGAAGCTATTATGACCGAAGAAGATATGTCCTTTTTTCAGTTAACAAGCTTTTGAATTTTCTGACCATTGAGCATTGTGGCAATGTTATAAAAATTGAACCGGTCGGTCGGATCGATCAACCGGTGTGCCGGTTACTGGTCCGATCCTAATTCACCATTCAAATCGGTCTACAAGTGAATCGATGTTAAATCGGTGAAAACAGACGAACAGATCGGTTCAACTGGTGAACTGGATCGGTTTTAAGTATTAAAATAATTAAATGATTAAATAATTAAATAATTTTGTATATTTATGTATACTTATTTATTTATTTAAATTATTTTTAAATTACTAGTTCCACCAATAAACTACTGATTTGACCAATGAATTAACAACCCAGTTTTTTTTTGATTCGATCACTGATCCAGTTCTGATAACACTAACTGTTAGACTTGACGGTGGTTTTGTTATTTACTTTTTTTGTTATGGTTGTTTGATGTTACCGCATTTTCAGGAACAAAAGAGATACACAAGAGAGAGGCAAAGAATATAACCAGATGGGCTCCCACAATTCTGGTGTGTGTTGTTTGGTGTATGTGTGAGAGCAATTGTGTTATGTGTGTGTGCTCAATATTAATGGAAAACTAGACGACCAAGCCTTCTCTCTTAAATTTCTTTTTTTTTTTTGACAAATTTATTTGCATCAAGTGGTATTAGAGCAGTTAATCTATCGTCTGTGGGGTTGGAAATGGCTGAAATAACAAGGTCTCAGGGTCTTAGAAGAGAAGTTATAGAAATGGTGCATGACTTGGAAAGAGGCATGATTCTTTGATTAATGAGTTTAAATCGTTGATCAAGGTTTTGAGTTTGCAAAATCAAGAGGTGATGTCTAGTAGAGGTAAGGCAGGAGGCCAATCATTTGGTACGGTGCAAACCTTTGGAAGGGATGAAAAATTGGGAGCATCAATTAAGTAGCTCTACTAAGGCTGAGTTTTCCAAGTTTGATGGAAACTGTTTCAAGGGATGGTGGATGAGGGTGGAAAACTTCTTTGAGGTTGAGTAGACAACATCAGAGAACAAAGTGAGGCTGGAACATTACACTTAGAAGGGAAAGCTCTCAGTGGCATTAAGAGTACATTAAAATGAAAGGTATTGACTCTTACTCGGATTGAGAGGAATATGTGACGCCAAAATTCTCAAATTTCATTTTTAAACAAAGGCTAAAAACGCACTATATTTTTTTTTCTTTTTAAAACATAAGTTGTAGAATCAAAACCAAAACTGAAAATACAACTCATATACATAAATCTTAATTTGAAGTGCGGAAGCGGGAAAAACATTTTAAATGTTAAGTTAAGAAAATAGTTACACTAGCATTTGTATAAATGCATAACCATCTACACACAATCATCTTTTAACAACTGGGAGCCCGGCCTTCAGTATCGCATCGCTGGCATCACCAATCATGTCGTCCCGTCTCTAATACCTGTCACTCTGCACATATTTAACAGCAAAATAGAAGGTAAGTATTTGGAAATACTCAGTAAGTAATCCCCACTGGCTATTAAGCTGCATGCGCAGGGGAACCTTCAGCCTTCCCGGCCTAAGCTCCTCCAATTTCACTATAGCTTAGGTATTTTAATTCATCGAGTCATAAGAAAACAACCAGATTTATTTTGTGCTCTTTCATAGGCCAGTGCAAAGGTAAGGCAAGGGAGACGGTATCAATCACCGTTCTCTAACCATTTCCTGGTAGCCCGCATTCGTTAGGTAACTAAACCATTTATTTATCCACAATCACTCATCAACAGGTCATTCACATTCTGCATTCATATTCAAATTTATGGGAGCGAACGGTTAGGAAACGGTTTGGAAACCCGTTCTACAAACCGTTTGTCCATTCTGTCCAACCTTCGGACACTCAAACGGTTTCGGGAACGGTTTGCCAAACCGTTCACTTACCCGTTTGGCTGTCCTGGAATGAATACACCATCGCCGAACGGTTGAGGAAATGGTTTGCCTAACCGTTTCCCAACCCGTTTGGGTTCCCTGCATTCAGATTTCAGCAGTTTTACACTTGTTCATCCAATCCTTTTTATCGACATATGTCACACCTAATTCTCTACATATCACCCATCCATTTCCACTCATGGCAACAATCTATATCCTCATACC
>CANYCX010444896.1:0-13807 GCA_948193385.1 Breynia disticha f. nivosa
ATGATAGTTGGCCTACAATTATTTGTTGAGATTGTTATAGATAGATGAATCAGAGTGAAAATGAATGAGTGGAATGGATTGATTATATGTTGATTTGGACGACTTAATGATACGACAATGGAAATGAGATGTTATGACTAAGTGTTGTCATAGTATTGACATGGATATGTTTGAATGAATCTATGATTAATTCCTTACAGATTATTGGAATTGGTTTATAGAAACCTCATATATGTTTTCCATTCATAAATGTTGACCTATAATTGATATTACACCTATATGGTATGTTTTGATATACATATGTTGATATGATGTTGATATTATACATGTGTGGTATTTCTTGACTTGATATTAATTGAATGTTCTGTGGTATTGTTTTGTTATATACTCTGTGTGAGTTGTAGTCATGCTTTCTTATTGTTGTGTGCTAATATATTGGAAAGCATGATATATATTTATACATGTGTGGTATATGATCTGCTCTGTGTGAGCTGTGTTGAGAGCTATGTTGTGTGCTGATACAAATGTCATTCTTATGTTGTGTGCTGGTATGAATGTCATTCTTGTTTGGATATTGATACGAATGTCATTTCTATGTTGTCATTCTTGTTATGGATATTGATACGAATGTCATTTCTATGTTGTGTGCTAATATGATACAAATGACATTCATTCATTCACCTATTACATAAGCATATGTGTAACACGAGCCTATGTAGCAATACTATTCCTATGTGGATGAGGACTTGATGTGTGCTATCCTGGACTGAGCTATGTGCGATTTGTATTTACGAGCTTTATGCTCAGAGCTAGGTGCTCAGGCTGTATGTCATTCCTCTGTTCTGTGCGATAGAGGATTTCCACTATTGTATGCTATGGTGGACAATAACCCGTGGTTATCCTGTGTGGATTTGCATTAGCATTTCATATCATACATTTACATTCATATATGTATAACAGTATGATTCTGATCCTGTGTGGATAATTGAACCTGTGTGGTTATATCTGTGTGGATGTTAAACTTTTGGTTCGTGCATGTTATCCTGTGTGGATATAGATCTGTGTGATCTGACTTACTATTTCCTGTGTGGATTAATGATCTCTGTATGAGATATAACCTATGTGGTTCAAGAATGTTGTGCGCTATCTGCCTGTTGTTCTGTGTGAACTGCTTATTATTACTACCTGTGTGGTTAGATATTTTATATGAATTGATCTGTATGATTTAAAGACTATTATATGTTATATTAAGTGATCGTGTGATCTTACTGAGGTTGGGTGCTAGTTTATTGTAATGTTGTGTGTTATATTGAGATCTTATTGATATAGATGTGTTAGATAAATCTATGTGGTTGATAGTTGTGTGTTGTTTACTATCTGTGTGAATTATTGACTCGCTTACGGCGATGCCATAGGGAGATGATAAATAGGCACGTCCTCGTGCTGATTTATATTTTTCCCCTACACATCATTTAAGTTATATAAGCTAAGAATTCAAACTTAGTATATTTTATACTCACCCAGTTTATTGTTTAAATGATTGTGCAGGTTTAGCAGGATTTTGCGAGGAGGATTCGAGCACATATTTTAGCCAACATGGATTATTTGTAAATCAAATTCAAAAGTGAATTTGTTGAGTGTATTTCAACTATATTTATTGCAAAATTTGATTAACTATTTTCAATATCCATATTTGTATTGAAAATGATTGGAAAGATTGGATCAACGATTTTACATTTTTTAGATTTAAAATTAAAATTGGCAATGGTTTTGAATACTTGGAAAATAATGTTTTTTTTAATTTTGAGTCTCACAAGCGGTGTCAATAGCCCTACTACAATTCAAATAAATTCCTTAACCTTCGATATCTTGATTAGCATAAGGAATGTCGTTAACACCCTTATTTTATGCTTAATCACTTTTCTTGATCTCTATGACAAAATTGATATGTTCGAATAAATGACTTAATCATTTCATTCGGGTGCGGTCACACTCTTCCCAATCTTGTCTATTAAGCGGCCAGTGATATCATCTCTCATAGAGAGGGTCAATCCCTTCACTTCACTCCTACTCTTACCTATGATTCATAGCATACCCAATCATACCCATACTTGTCAACCTTTTATGGCCACGTTAGGCGTATCACAAAGTATACTAAAAATCACAACAAGAGACATAGTGATTTTCAGTCTAAGGATAATATTTGACATTGAAAATATTGATTGCTCTCCAAGTATAATGCTCTACATTATACCTATGCACTTTGTTAGATATCCCGAATATCTATGACCCAACACAGGCATATGGACTTTCTTTGTTTTTGTTGGGGTAAGAACTCCAACACGGGCTTATGGACTTTCTTGGTTTTTGTCTTTCCACTGCATGAAGTGGATTGGAAAACCTCCCTATGTTTTTGTTGAGGTACCACCTCTAACTTATGCCTTAGGTTCGTTTTGGTCCTTCCTTTTGTACCCTTCATTTTATCTTTTTTAAGGATTGAGTGTAGGGAAATATTTGAGTTATTAGAATTCGAATTCATGTTGTACAAAGAAAATATTATCAAGGTCAGTAATGAGGTATTTAAGAAAAGAACTCCCACTCAACACTGGATTAATATCTCTTTAAATAATCCACTTATTAAAGATGTGTTTCATAGGACCGAGATCCACTTTTCACTTCATCAAAGACTATGATATTTAGGTAGGAATCCATCCAATTATTTTCCCCAAAATTACTCTCAGTTTCTAATGGAATAGCACATTCATGCCGGAGCACTTCCTATTAATTGCCTAGGGCTGATGCACCGTCACAGACCCATGTTAAGTCCAAGTCTACAATTAACGTGCTAACCATGACACTAATCTACCCCCAACTCTAATATGGTGGCATAAAAAGCATTGATCTTATCTCTGCCTTAGAAAGAAAGTCTAACTTGCCCAGCTTTTGGATGACCCACACTTCGACATTCGATGCCTTGACAGGTTGTTAATTTAGGAAGGCAATTTAGTTGACTTACTATTTTTGGGATTAAGTTTTGATTCGATGATTTAGCATGGCAAACACAAATTCAGCATTTAATATGAGTTGCAAACATTCATCAACATAAAAAGCATGTAAAATCTAAGTGCTGAAATGTAAATGTGCAAACATTGGTCAATGATCCTATTACTAGGCCTATACTATTACATAGTATAATTTTTGGGCTTTAAGTTCATCTCCAAAGGGCTCTCCATCATTCCTTCTTGAGCTTCCACATCTGGATTCCCTCCTTCTTGGGTTGGACCTCTTTTCTATGCTAAATCTATCCTAAAAACCTAGACTAAGAAAATAGGCTCAGCAGGCCTTTACAACCCCAATAAATAAAATAGGCCTTTACAACCGAAAAACTAGGCCCATGAATGCACCATGCAAACCATTCAACATGAAAATTCCTAACGCCTATATAGGCTCAAAGCCCACATGCTCAAATAAGATGTAATGCAACCGTAAAACATGGCAAATATGTTTTAAATTTTAAGCCTAAGTTGTTAAGAGAAATTGTGCCTTTGGGCTCCTTTAGTTAACCCAGTGATGGGCTCGGACCAAGCCTAAAATCATTCATTGAATGAATTTACTCAAGCCCAAGAGACAACATCAATTCATTTTTGTGTCATAAATGAGAATGACTCAATTTCTCTATTACATTTTACACAAATAATAAAATAAGTGTAAGACTACATGAATGCATTTAATTCACAAAAATTAAAATACATAAATAAAACTTCATCCATGAAATTTTCAACTGCCCAATTTCAATTTGGTCCCTAAATTTTTACAAAAATTCATTTTAGGTCCCTAAGAATTAAACTAGTTCAACTAGGTCATTAATTCTTTCTATAGAGCACCTATTGTAAGTTTTTTCGTGTTTTAGGCCACTAATTAAAATATGAACAGTACCATAAACTCTAATTTTCACGTATTTGCAGTAATTCAGCCCTTCCTAATTTGATAAAATAAAGTTTAGGCATAATTGATTAAAGCTATGTCAAAAGAGTCATTAAGCATCACATTATGAACCTAGTTTTACATTTTATGAAAGAAATACCATACAAACACGTGACCAGCCCTAGTTAGGATCAATTTATTCATAAAACTTACTGTTTTAAGTCATAAACAAACCCTAATTTACTCACCATACAAAACAGCCCACGTTTTTAACAAAATAACTCACCGATTTCTTCAATTATATGTTAATTGATTATGATGACCACTATGATACTACTGTTGGGTTTCTAATGTCTTCTAACAACTATGCAGCGGAAATTACACACAAAAACACATTAAAGAAATCCAAGATCTTCATCAAAAATCAAGAAAAACATATATTGATTAGTGGTCGATGATTAGTTAACATGAAAACATGAACTCTAAAGAAAAGAACTTACTTTGCTTCCTCTCTTGCAAACCCATAGGTGCTATGGTGCAAATAAATAACTACCGCCTTAAACTACTCCGAGAAGACCTTTATGACACCTTTTCAAAGAACCACAGATGAAACTCCTCTACAAAACTAACACATGGTTTAGCAGAAAGAGTATGTTAGCACAAAGGGAAAACTGTTCACCTTATATCTATCAATCGAATGAGATTCCTGTGAAACCAAGAGCACCACGATGATAAAATGGTATGATAAGCCCCTCAAAGTCTTATCCTTCCTGGAAAAAAACTAGAAAATCAACTACGTTATTTTTTGAAGAGGCTCACGGTTATGGGAGGTGTTTAGGGGACGACACTCATGTTATGAGAGAATAGGGTTTTGATTCTTTTAATAAGAAGAGTTTGGTTCAATCAAAATACTTAACAAAAAATCCTAACTCTATTAGGACTCTCTTAAGTGTTAAATTAAAAACAAATGACCTAAATCACTTAGTGCTAAATCACTTTCTTGATCTCTGTGAAAAAATTGATAACTTCAAATAAATGACATAAACATTTCATTCAGGTGCGGCCACACTCTTCCCAATCTTGTCTATCAAACGACCAGTGATATTTGCTCTCATTTTCATGACGGGGTCAATCCCTTCACTTCACTCATGCTCTTACTTATGATTATTAGCATACCCAATCATACTCATACTTTTCAACCTTTCACGGTCACATTAGGCGTATGTCAAAGTATACTAAAAGTCATAATAAAAGACATAGTGAGTTCAGTCTAAAGACAGATATTTGACATTGCAAGTGGTGATCGCTCTCCAAAGACAATGTCCCACATTGTATTTATGCACTTTGCTAGATATACCAAATATCTATGACCTGTAGAACATGATCACCTACAAATTACATACTAGTTTTAATTCATTTCTATTTCCCATAGAAAAAATGACTAGGGATATTTAGAATGTTAATCTCATAACTTCTAGGTTCTACTATTAAGGTCCTCAACCTTACTACCTATGTGCTTAATTAACATTTTTGGATATTTTATCAAACACATACCACAGGTCAATACATGAAGTGATAAAATACTCCTAATTTATTACGAAATAATAAAAGTTACAAACAATGTGTTGGAGCTAGGTCTTACACTAACACTATGAACTATAGTAGACTATGTTGCTCCTGTCAATCGAAGCTGTGAACTATAGCAGACTATGATGCTTTTGCCAGCCGAAGCTATTTTTATGTATATACTTCTATCACCAATAATAATATAAATATGTCTCATCGTCAATGATATACTCCCGTCGCCACTCATATACTCTTGTTTCCAATAATAATTTATTTATCTTCCATCGCTAGTAATATACTTTCGTCGTCGTATGATCGATCATAAATAATAATCACCACCAAATCAACACCATCATACCTATCATCACCATATCAATCACCATCAGTATTATATAATAATATCATGCATATCATCAAATGGGAGATTGTTCACATATCTATTCAAATTTCGTTTCAACTCATAGCACTCTTATCTCTATTTATTTCAATTCATATTCCATATTCTTATTCTCATCTCATTTCATATATCAGGACAATTACTCAATCGTATATTTTTTTAAAATCGTATGTAAAACTCATCGTATGTAAAATTATTTGTATTTGCTGAGTATATGATTATTCACCTAGATTATTAAGTCTGTATGAAGTCATGAAAGATCCTGTAATTCATTAACATTTTATAACATTTTATATTCCCTTTTTAAATGTATATATTATTTTTCTTTTGAAAAATTGTCCATGATATATTAATTCTAATATGGTTAGTTCTCACATTTATAATGACCATACTTTCTTTTTATCTTAGCAAGAATTTCACCTATGATTATACTATTTCTATCACAACCATTTCAATCAACCAAATGCATGTGCTTCCAATTTCCATATGAAATTAAATTTATCTTCTCGGTTATTTAAGTGCATGCATAATTCAAACTCAATCATCATATCAAAACACTTCGACTATTGGCCTCGTGGCATATGTGCAACCCCTACCACCACATCAATAATTTCCACACACTAGCAGTTCATAAAAATCTATATTAACTAAAATTCATTCACGGTGTATGCTTTTAATTATCTTTCCTTTAAGTGATTACACATCTAATGTAATGCCCCAAAAATTTTCCCATTTAAAAATTGAAATAATGATTATGAATGAGAAGGAAATATGTGTGTGTGTTGTTTGATTCCATGCAAGTGCAGAGGAAGTAGTGTGAGTTTGGTTGAAACTAAGGTAACGAATGATCCTATTCTGGAATGAAAATATAAAGGATGAGATGTTATATGTTGAGTGTTATATGTTTGGATGTTGAACAAGGTCTAATTCAACATTAATTTATGTTAAATTCATGTGTAATGATGTTGGAATATGATATAGATGTATGAGCATACATATTGTGGAAGTTAGGTTACGAGATTGGGAAAAATGGAAAGAATAGAGGAGGTACAAGTTGATGTGTGTGATGGTTGGATTTGATCTTGATATATATGTTAATTCAAGGTTTATTAATGTTTAATTAAGTTCGAAAGATGTTTAAATTAAGTGCAAGTATGTTTGCGATCTAGATATGCATGTTACGAATCAAAAGAGGTTAGAAAATGCTAAGTGTAGCTGCTGGAAAGCAAATAACGTACGTTAAATCTCACTTAACACATGTTATTCAAATGGAAGCAAGAATAACGTACGTTAATAAGGGAAATAACGTATGTTATTCCTTGTACTGTCCAAAAAAATTCATTTTTCTAACGTACGTTAATTTGGATGATAAACATATGTTATCGAGGGCCGAGTATAAGTGTTTCCCCAGGAATTGGGAAAGTGAACTAGAGTGAGTGTGGATTAAGTTCCGCACTAAATTTTAATCGAGTGAACTTGACGGTTCCAAAAGACTAATCCAGTATTGTATCAGTGAAAGGTGAATAAGTAAGAGAAAAATACCAGGAAAGAGGATTATTATAAGTAATCATTTATTGAGGATATTGGGAGATTTTGGTCAAGTATGATTGAGGATTCGATTATATAGCGTGATTCTTGAGGTTGCTATCGATCGTCCTTTCTCTTAAAGGTAGTGCTGGGGTTGTATCTTGTATCAGGAAGTTCATTTCTTTGACTTCCTACATATTTCCTTGACCAAAGGTAGGACATTACTTACATTTTTCAAAAAAGTTCTGCATTGTGTATTTCTTTCTTTTGTGATCGCAAATTATATTCTTGCTTACCTACCTTAGGGTGACACAGCCTGATAGATGAAAGACCGCGAGCATAGACATATGTATATTGTGAGAGAGATAGATGAGAGAATTTAGGGTAAATGAAAAGGATCAAACATAATGATGACATATGGGAATCAATTTTATGAGTGAACATGATTCGATGGGCCATGATGGACTGCTTACGATATTGAAACAAAAGTATGTGTAGCTCAATGTGTAATATGAAGATTATGTAAATTGGATAAAGAAGCTAAATGAGATTATGAATGAGGTACTGGAGGCATAAGGTGGTTGGAGATGTGAGAAGCAAAACAGAATATTAATTATAATAATAAAAGAAGGCCACAAGGATCGGGAAAAGATCTTTCAGGGGATTTGATTTTTGGGTTGCAGAGGCAACTCTGATATGTCTTAGGGTTTTAAATTTTATAGAAGTTCCACTACCTTTGCTTTGATTACAGGAGAATCGTAAAAGTGTTCGGGAGCTCGTGTGACTATCCAATTAATAGAGGTTATCTTGAAGTTATAGAGTGGTTATTTATTATAGACAAGTTGTAGGATGCTCTGTGATTCAAGCTGACAATCTATTAATAGTGAAGCATGTTTTGCACACGAACGTGATAGTGTGAATCATAATGTTATCATGAAGGTGAGCATGTAAGTTAAGATGAATCAGTTTGAATCTTTGATTATCTTCTTCTCTGAGAATGACTTGAGATATAAGAATATGTTTTTGATTGTTAGATGTGTGACCCTTGTGG
This sequence comes from Breynia disticha f. nivosa, assembly GCA_948193385.1. Classification (NCBI taxonomy): domain Eukaryota; kingdom Viridiplantae; phylum Streptophyta; class Magnoliopsida; order Malpighiales; family Phyllanthaceae; genus Breynia; species Breynia disticha. Next base: position 8,466 of record CANYCX010444896.1, read on the forward strand.
TGGGTTAAAGACCAACGAACTTAAAGTTAGAACATGTGAATAAGTAAGATAAGTTGGTTCAAAAATCCAACTTACTTCTAATTTCGGGGACGAAATTTCTTAACACACGTTGGAAAGATGTTTAAATTAAGTGCAAGTATGTTTGTGATAGAGATATGCATGTTAGGAATCAAAACAGGTCAGAAATTTCTTAAGTGTTGTTGCTGGAATGCAAATAACGTACGTTAAATCTCACTTAACACACGTTATTCAAATGGAAGCAAGAATAACATACGTTAATGAGGGAAATAACATACGTTATTCCTTGTATTGTCCAAGAAATTTCATTTTTCTAACGTACGTTAATTTGGACGTTAATGAGGGAAACATAATGATGGTTGGATTTGACCTTGATATATATATATATATATATATATATATATATATGTTAATTCAAAGTTTATTGATGTTTAATTAAGTTGGAAAGATGTTTAAATTAAGTGCAAGTATGTTTGTGATAGAGATATGCATGTTAGGAATCAAAAGAGGTCAGAAATTTCTTAAGTGTTGCTGCTGGAATGCAAATAACGTACATTAAATCTCACTTAACACACGTTATTCAAATGGAAGCAAGAACAACATACGTTAATGAGGGAAATAACGCACGTTAACGAGGGAAATAACGTACGTTATTCCTTGTATTGTCCAAGAAATTTCATTTTTCTAACGTACATTAATTTGGACGATAAACATACGCTATCGAGGGTCGAGACATGTGATTAAAAATTGAAATAATGTTATTTCTTAAGGGGAAGAGTTGTAACGCCCCAGAAATTCGTCCATTTAAAAATTGAAATAATGATTATGAATTAGAAGGAAATATGTGTGTGTGTTATTTGATTCCTTGCATGTGCAGAGGAAGTAGTGTGAGTTTGGTTGAAACTAAGGTAACGAATGATCCTATTCTAGAATGAAAATGTAAAGTATGAGATGTTATATGTCGGGTGTTGAACAACGTCTAACTCAATGTTAATTTATGTTAAATTCATGTGTAATGACGTTGGAATATGATACAGATGCATACCATAGACATTGTGAAGGTTAGGTTATGAGATTGGGAAAAATGGAAAGAATAGAGGAGGTACAAGTTGACGTGTGTGACGGTTGGATTTGATCTTGATATATATATATATTGACGTGTGTGACAGTTGGATTTGATCTTGATATATATATATATATATATATGTTAATTCAAAGTTTATTGATGTTTAATTAAGTTGGAAAGATGTTTAAATTAATTGCAAGTATGTTTGTGATAGAGATATGCATGTTAGGAATCAAAAGAGGTCAGAAAATGCTAAGTGTCGCTACTGGAATGCAAATAACGTACGTTAAATCTCACTTAACACACGTTATTCAAATGGAAGCAAGAATAACATACGTTAATGAGGGAAATAACGTACGTTAATGAGGGAAATAACGTACGTTATTCCTTGTATTCTCCATGAAATTTCATTTTTCTAACGTACGTTAATTTGGACGATAAACATACGCTATCGAGGGTCGAGACATGTGATTAAATGGCCAAGAACAACCAAAATCGAGGCAAAAACATTTCCAAACCCTCTAAAATCTCTCCCAACCATGAGACACCATTCCTAAGCCTTCCCAACCATCAAACCTACCAACCAACACCACAAAACAACAGATTAACAACGATTCAGCCCTCCGATCGATTCCTCTCCATTCTATGGTAAAGGCAAAACGGGAAGGAGGTAAGAAATTTTGATTCAAGGCTGAAATGTGTATGAAATAGAGTGCATTTAGTAGGGTTTTGTTGGGTTTTAGTTGTAGCTACTTATTCTATAAGTGTTTAACTCTAAAACTTAACATTTGGTGAGATTTAAGAGATTAGGGTTTTAGGGAATTTTGGGGATTTCGGGAAAATAGTAAGAAATGTTGAAATACGGTACATGGTTTGTTAAACTATAGTAAATGTGATGAAATGTGTGTAGGAAACAACAACTGGAACCCAAATTGGAGATTAGTGCCAAATCGAGTCCGCTGGAACGCGAGGTAAGTGTTCTTGAACACTTGCAATTGTATGTTTGCCTTTAAATGGATAAGTTATATGATAATTTTTGTCTTATGAAGGATTAATAATGAGTTGTGCTAAATGAAAGCTTTAAATTTAATATGGCTTTACGTGACTTGTTAGGATATTGGCAAGAATTACGATTGGCATGTATGAATGTCTTCCTTGATAATTGGGATTTCTAAATGATCGTAATTAAGTATCCTAAGAATGCAAACTTGATGGTTTAGTTAATGTGGTAAGATTTTCTTAAGGTATGCTTGAATGAAAATTTGATTAATTGTATGGGAAAATATGAAGTTGATTCATGAGTGATTTATATGATGTGTTAGGACATGATATGTGGTTTAGTTTGAACAAGATGAATGTCTAAGGAAAGATGTGTATGTTTATATTGTATGAAATAAGTATGAAACTTATATGAAACGATGTTGAATGTACATGTGGATGCAATATGTGGTGCTTTATGCTTATGATGATGGCTTGGTCCACGAGTTGGCCATGTATGAGATATGTGATATGCCATTGAGAATGATGTGTGAGATGGGTTACAAATTCTTGATTGTGATATGATATGTTGTGAATGATTTGGCCACAAGTTGGCATTAATTAATGATATTGCAAATTTGTGTTTGAGCATCAATGTGTACGATAGAATGTTCCTTGTTGATGATAACGATGAACTCTCTTAAGTTACATGTGATATATGTTGGATTATGCCATGTGTTGGCTTATGAACATGTTGTGAAATAGAATATGGTTGTGGAACATTCTTATGCATATGTTTTTGAGAAAGTTTAAGATGAAATGCAGGGATTTGAATTCATACATATCATTATTGTGTTGGCATGAGCATGTGTATGTTCATGCATTGTAATGCAGGAGCTTAAAGCTCACATCTGATAAAATAGGGGATTAACCCAAATGTCTGAGAACACAATAGCTTGCCTCTTAGTGTTTTGTTTATGCCGAGTGAGAGCTCGATACCGGGCAAGGCCCGATGAATTGTGATAGAATGGTGGATTAACCTAATTGTGATTTGATGCTGAGCGTGAACTCGATGATTTGATGTCGGGCTAGACCCGATGTTTTCAACCCCGGGGTACATATGTGTCGACAATGCATTAGAATTTCATTTGCATTCATTATGCATACTTGTTATTGATGTGCATGAGAAAATGAATGGGTATGAGTTCAGTTATGATTTGAGCATAATTTGTGATTTGATGATATGGACTCTTGCATGAGTTTATGAATGGTTTGTACTTTGTGTAAGATATGAATGGTATTGAATGAATTATATGGATGGATATAATCTTGTATTGGTTATATGTTAATTGTATAAGTTGTGCGATCTATGTGGATTCGTGTTACGAATGGTATTTTGATGATATGTGTTATGGTAGTTTGATATGGAACTTGTATGGTTTGTTCTTATTGTGGTACGTCGAGAATTTGTTTATGGTATGAGATACATGGGTTGTTTGTGAGTGTGTTATGATTTGAATGAAAATGGGTTGTTGATGATATGTAATAGAGGTATACTTTATGGTTAGTTTGAAAGATTGATTGTGAGTGATTGAAAATGATAATTGAGAGGAAATGATAAATGCATGTTGATCATGCATTTAATTATGTGGATTTGGGTTGTTGATTCAATAATGTTGTGTGTGGATAGAGAGATACAAAATGGTTGATTGAGAGGCTAAAAAGTTGGGATGTTTTAAGTATGAATGATCCTATGTGTGTATGATTGAATTGTGGCATAATGATTTAATGTTGAGGATAATCATGTTTAAAATGAGTAATGATCGTGTTTGAGTCTATAAGGTGGATGAATAAGTGTGTAGAAAGATGGTTTGATATGTTAGGTGAAGTAGAAAATGTGTATGTGTGATATACATCTCGAAAAAGTGGGCAGAACGTACATTATTGAGTAAAATAACATACATTAAATGGATAAACCTAAATTAAATGAAGTTAAACATACGTTAATCATACCCTGGAAATTGAGGAAGAATAATGTACGTTGCTTAGGCACAAACATACGTTATTTTTGTGCAGAAACACCATTTTAGCCCAAATAAAGTGTAAATGATTGTCTAAAGTGAGAGAATAATATAGAATGAAATCCTATGGCATAAAATAGATAAATAACTTGTTGTGGCATGGCTATGGTAAGCCATTAGGTTGGATAGGCCAGGAAGGCCGAGGACTCCCCTGCACCCCAGCTTTGATAACACTAGGGGATCACTTACAAAGTATACTTTGTATACTCACCCGTGTTTGCTGTTGATCTGTGTGTAGAGTGAGAGGTACCAGTGACGGGACTACTTGAGCGGCAAGGCTGGCATTGCAATACTGAAGGTTGGGCTTCCAGTTGTTTTGGATTTGTGTATCTGTACATACATTAGTGTAGACGGCTTTTATAAACTTATCATTCTAAATGTTTTTCCACGGCTTCTGCATTTCAAACTATATTTGATGTATGGATTGTATTTTATGTTTTGGACAAACTATGTTTCATTTTAACTCTCTTACAACTTATGTTTAAAAAAAATAATATTGCTAAAATTTGTATTTCTTCAAAAGTAAACTTTGCAAAAATTGGCATCATATCAACCTCATATGTAAGCTTTGGAAACGCTGATCACTCTGGTCCTTTCCAGTCAACAGCAGCAACCTACAATCTGTACAATCATTTAAAACCATAAATGGGGTGAGTATAAACAATACTCAGTAAGGATTCTTAGCTTTTAACTTAAATGATGTGTACGGGAAAGTATAAATCGGCACGAGGATGTGCCTATCTATCTTGTCCCTAGGCGTCTCCGTATGTCAAACAAACAATTTTACATTGATATCAAACAGAACACAGCATCGAAATAAACTAGCACACAGCCTTAATACGATCACACAGATAAATACGAACCACACAGGTAATCATATCCACAAAGGATCAATTGTATATCATACATATATAAATGTAAATGTATGAAATGAAATGATAATGCACATTCACATAGAATGCACCACGTTTTTTCAGCATAGCACACAGCAGTGGAAATCCTCTATCGCACACAGCAAAGGTATGGCATATAGCCTGAGCACACAGCTCTGAGAAAATCTCATAAATATGGACAATAGCACGCAGCAAGTCCAGGACAACACACAGGAATCATATTTGCCACACAGACTCGTGTCACACAGATGTTTATGTGATATATGAATATATACGTAAGAATGACATTCATATTAGCACATAGTA
>CANYCX010444903.1:0-11354 GCA_948193385.1 Breynia disticha f. nivosa
CATGCCAGAGTCTACACTAGAGACAACATCAAAGATAAAGATCATTTGACAGTCCAAAAAGACGTTAAACTACCCATTTCTACAAAGACGTAAAACTATATAAACAAATAATCTATCCTTACTCGCATCACATAGTTGCATTCATGTTTATGTTATTTCTTTTTATTACTTTCTTTTCTTTTCAATGTGCATGCATTAATCATATCGGAGCATGTTTACAATTACGTCTTGCATTTTTCTTATTTTTATTTGTTTATTATGTTTTGTGTACAACCCATTTTGTGTTGCCTTCTTCTATAAGGAATGTAATGAATGAATGCCAAAGCCAAGGGCACAACCTTATGAATGGAAACAATGATCGACTAACCGAGAGAATATTTCTCTTTCCATTTCCCTCTTCTTTACGTTCTAATTATTCAATGTGGATTTTTTCCTCAATATTAGTTGAATGAATGTTTGAGTTTGACATTGAAGACAATGTTGAGCTTAAGTGTGGGAGAGGGGTGTATGATTGTGTTTTCCATTTTTTTAGTATTTGTATTTGTGTGTGCTCGAAGTGTTCAAAAAGTGAGAAATACTTGTATATAATGTTGAGTGTAAGTACATGACATGATTGAGGACCTTGAACTTAGTCTCGTAAAGTTACGATGGGCTAGTTCAAGTGGTCAAGTGGGAGAGTTCTCAAGTTTGGTTGAGGAGGTATAAATGGTGAATTTTTATTAGCATGGTTTTTTAGTACTTCTATTGCATAAAGAATTGATGAGATTTTGGCCTATAAAAGAAAAACAATGTGTGAATGTTTGAAGTGCTAAAAAATTTGAATAAAAGGTATTCGAATGGCCATGAGTGCATGCCAAAAGCGTGTCACTTTCGCGATCGTTAGAAAACCTAAAGAAAATGAAAGTTTTCGAATGACCGAGAGCGCGCGCCAAAAGCGGGTCACTTTTGCGTTCTTTAGGAAACAAAGTGAAAAGAAAAGGGCAAAAAAAGAGAAAAATTCAAAGAAAAACATTGTATGTTGAAAAGAATATAATGGGCCAAGATTTTGTTGTTCTTTGTGTTATAGGTTGTATGAAGGTATTTTATGCTAATAAGTGCATTGACCTAGGGATACCACCGAGCTTGAGGATTTTGACCATCAACTATTCGAGTGCCAAAGTAGCTTGTTTGGGAAAGTTTCGATATCAAGAACACTTAATTGCTGCATGTAAAACCTCTCCATTATGTACTAGGGACATTGAACATGATTGAAACTAGTATACATTTTATGTTCTTGATTGATTATGCTTATTTCATAAAAAATTATCGTCCACATCTTAGTTGTATTCAACCCCTCATGTTAGAAAACATGTCATGTAAAACTTTGAAAATACAGTGAAGATGGTTGAAACTTTAATTCAACAACCATGAAGACATTCCAATATCTCAATCGTGCATTAAATTGAAACTAGTTTAGATTGTTTAGAAAAATGTACCTTAAAAGTTTGACCTCTATGCTCTATAATGAATCTAAAACATCTAATATATGAACATAAATCCATATATCCTTTTCCAGTCATGAATGCCACAGGAGTTGCATGTTTTGCGACATACCTCTATAATCCCACACACTTAACTAGTCTTTTGGTGAGCAAGGGTGAGTGCTAGCTCTCTTAGTGTATTCAGATATGGTATGTGATTAAGGATAAAACTAAATCACTAATGGCATACTTAACCACGTTTAAAACTTGCTAGAGTTGAGGTAATTTCTTTTCTCTCCAAGTATGTGTATAAGCCAATGAGAGGAAAGAGTGTAAAAGAGAAACAAGTTTGACCTAATCATCCATATATCCTAGCCATATTATGCATATCACTAAACATTAAAATTTTGAATTTTAAGAAACCATAAAATAGACCAAGGATGATATATATATCTAATATGTCATGTTATCTCTCTTTCTCTCTAATTATTTAACTCTTTTATTTCAAATAAAAAGCTTAATTAAATTGGTTAACTATGATTCACACTCCTCACATTTTATAACTCCCTAATTCTACCATAGTTTTTAACATATTAATCTCAATTATTCATAACATCTAACATATTATTAAATTAAATTCATGTTTGCTGGATACACGATGTATGCCCATTTTTTCCCTTCTTTGTAGAATTCTATTGAACACTTGGTAGTAACAAAGGAAAGCAATTGATAGGAATATTTATACTTATTTATTCCATGTATTTTATAATGATTTTCAATATATTTTAATAGATAAAACTTGCAATTATAAAAGCTTTTGATCAAATATGGTTTATCTAGGTGTGTTTGAGAATGCGGAAATTGCACTAGGATTTGGATGGAAATGAAAGTGTTTTGAATGGGAGCATTTCAGAGCAAAAATTCATGAGACTTTGAGCTTTGTTTGGGCCTTAAATCATTGGCCAAAATGGACATCAAGATTATGGCAGTACAAACAACGAAATGGAGATGCGCTCAAAGATGAATTAATGCTTACAATGGATGAATTTGAGAGCCAAAATCATATTGAAAGTGTGAGCGACTTGAAGCCACAAATTGGATGGACAAAAGGGAAAACAAGACTCATGAAAATGAAGGAAAAAGTGGGCAAAAAATGATTCACAAATGTGACTTAAAGAGCATCACAAATTGGGCACAACATGGAGCAAACTTGACTCAATTGTAGGTGAATTTCGGCAAAGAAAAAGTGTTACGAACATGATTATCTAAGCATCAAGATTTGAGGTCATGAAATGGAATTCGTGACTCTCAATTTAGGCTGAAATTTTGGTGCAGAAATTGAGTCATTTCGTGACTCACTTGCATCACTAATTGGGTGTGAAATGTTGGAAACATGATGTTTTTAATTGGTCAAAATTAGAGCTGATTTTGTGTCACAAATGTGACTTAAAGAGTACCACGTTTTGAGGGATGAAGATTGGAATTCATGACTCTCTTTGGAAGATTAAAATGGGGCAGATGGTGGATCACAAACGTGATCCAAAGGCATCACGAATGGAAGGTGAAAATTGGCTCAAACGTGACTCATTTTGAGCAAGATTTTGACATGGAATTGAATCACGTTCATTACTACTTGTGCATCACGAATTAGGAAATAATCTTGGACAAAATTGACTTGATTTTAAGTGGCAAAATGTGTCTAAAAAGTGAGTCATGAATGTGACTCCCATTAACACGAATGGAATGCTAAAAGTGGCCAAACGTGACAAGAGGTGAAACATGAATTTTTGGGCAGAATGAGTATCAGAAAAGTGACACCCTTGAGTAACATTTTTAGGGCTGAAATTCTCTTTAGTGACTCATTAAAAGTGGTCCAAAATGAGCTTAAAATGGCTGGTTTAAGTTTGGGCATTTATGACACTTCACGGGGGATCAAAGGATGGCTATAAAAAGGGTTGTCTTAGGGTTTAGAGAGGACATTGACTGAGCATTTTGGAGAGGGGAATAGAAGAGCTTCAAGGGTTTTTTATTTCCTTCTTCCTTTATTTTTCATGTCTACTTTAAGTTCCTTTCCTTTGTTTTTAGTTTTAGCCATGATAGGTTAGACATGTTATTGGGTTTTCCATGATGTAAATAGATTTTATACTTGGTTTTCTTGTTAGATTTTGAGGATTGTGGTTGAATGAAATTGTCTTATGCTGGAATGGATGTATATTTGATTAGGTTTTATAGATGAATGATAGTGTGGAAATTTTTCGATTGATTTCTTGAAGTGTACCTATTGTTTGTGATAGAAAGCGTAAAGTGAGTGATTAAGGCACGTGAATAATCCATAGTAGTGACAAGCTAGGATTACATTGCATTGGACTTTAATTAATCGAATGCTAGCTTAGGATATTTGATTGCAAAATTGTCTTTCAGTTTTAGTAATCTTATCCCGGAGTTGCAAAAGCCTAGGGATAAGAAGGCTAATCAAATAGTGTTAGCACTCAATTGGATAGAAATATACCAATTGACGCTAATGTGTTCAATGAAATGCCTATGTGATTAATTGCCTTGCCTAGTTTAGTGTGTCATGAAAGTAGAACATTATCTAGGTTTAAGGACGCAATTTTGAGCATCCCAAAAGGGACTCTTAATTGAAGATAGCGTGAGCACACCATCATTAACCACAATCCAATTATGTAACCAAGAGTAGGTCTATTGAAGTCTAGGAAAGCCTGTCGCCTTTAATTATTATTTTTTGTTCCTATTTTTATTTGCACATTTAGACCTTCGTTCAATTCTCCAAAACCAAAAATTTTCCATTTTTATTGCTTTAGTTTATTTTCTTGTTAGCACTGAATCAATTTAATTACTCATTCCTTGTGAGATTTGATGACAGGAGGCATACTTCTGTGGTAAAACTACACCGATCTAGTGAGCTTGCCAGACACTGGTCAATAATAAAGAAACCAAGAGATTTAGAGTGGTTCAATACTAATCGGCCTACCTCCACTAGTACCTCTACTAAGGATTTTCAACCTCTTGATTAAGTGTCACTTTCTTGATTAGTGATAACTTTTTACGCATTCACTTTCTAGCTAAGTAAGAACTCTTACATTCACTTTCTAACTAAGTGAGAACTCTTGTATACACTTTCAAGATAAGTGCGAACTTTAAAACTTCACTTTCAAGGTAAGTGAGAACTTTACAACTTATACAAGATTTGCACAAGGTTTTACAGATAACCATTGGTTGTACAAGAATAAACTTTAAGCACAAATTGAAGCTTTCTCTCAATAATGATTATTTTGATCTTTGGAAATTTTTTCTATGCGTTGCAACTTAGTTTTTAAATCATTTTGGAGGTCTCTATATTCTTCTTTAGCTTGTAGATTCATTGGACAAAAAAATAGGGTCATTATTCGTCTTTCAAAAACTAGCTATTATACTTTGTCAAGCCTGTTAACATACGTTTATATCAACCTTAACTTACTCTATCTTCATTAACGTATGTTTAATTTTTCCTTAATGTATGTTACTTTATATCCCGGTTTTTGTGTCAAATCATCTGAATGCATGTCACAAATGTGATGCATCTTGGTGAGATTGATGTTCTACTGAACCTAACATATTTATCCTTAACGTACATCACCTCTTCGCGTAAACGTGACTTATTTGGCCTTAACGTACGTTACATGTTCACCTAACATACGTTACTCCGCATGTAACCTAACTTATCTGGCTCTGCCTGCTGATCTGGGTTTTTTCAAGAATAATGTAGCTTATTCGAAACATAACACATGTTAATTAAGTGCAAGTTTTCATCCTTAGCCATTGATTTATCTTTTCAACAATCTCCTTGTTGATCAAATTAACCTAAAATCAATCTTTGTTTCATCACTTTACACATTATCAAAACAGAATGAGAATATTAGTGTTGATCCAATAATCTCCTCCTTTTTGATAATGATAAATATTCTTTAAGGAACAAATAAAATAGAACATGATCAAGGTAACAAACCTTGTCCATAATGTTAGTTCATTAAACAATAATCAACTTCAAGCAAAGACCAAATAAACAACAAAGACCAAACACTACAAGATTTTGCACGTTTAGTGTCCAAAAATTAGAGTCCAGATAAATTTGGACGCTAAATTCAAGCATTTAGAGTCCACGTGGACGCTAAAATTTTAGCGTGGAATTTAGCGTCCACATGGACGCCAATTTGGCGGGGAGGTGAACAGTGTCGCAGGAAATTTTGGCAGGTGAATTTGGAGTCCATGTGGACGCTAAATTTAGCGTCCACGTGGACTCTAATTTGGCGGGATGTTATACAGTACGGCGGGAAATTTTGGCGGGTCAAATTACAGTCAAAATATTAGAGTCCAAAAATTTGGACTCCAAATGCACACATTTGGAGTCCAACTTTTTGGACTCCAAATTCATTTCCTTTATTTCAATTTTTTATTCATTCTTTTTAAATGATAATTTCATTCTTTATTTATTTTTTTTATGGTTTTCAAAAGATGATATCAAAGAAATTTATTAGCTTATTTAAATAATAATTTTATTCTTTATTTTAATACCTGAGATAATTTTGTAAACACTAATTTCATATCGCATTGCAAATTATAAACTAAATTAAAATTAAATGATTTTGTAAACACAAATTGCATAAAGATTGTTTCACTAATTAAAAACTAAATTAAAGGATTAAGCATGAAAAATTAAAAAATTAAAAATATTCTCAACATTAAAAAAATTAAAAAAAAAGAAAAAAAAGAAAAAAATGGTGTCCACGTGGACACCAAATGGCGTCCACGTGGACGCCATTTTTTTCTTTTTTTTATTTTTAATTTTTTTAATTTTTCTAGTTTCCTACAATGTTGAAGAATAAAAATATTTTTGAAAACTAAAAAATTATGAACGATTAATTGACTACATGTGATAATTTTGTAAAAATTAATTTCATATTGCCTCGCATATTATAAACTAAATTAAAATTAAATAATTTTGTAAACACAAATTGCATAAAGATTTTTTTACTAATTAAAAACCAAATTAAAGGAGTAAGCATAAAAAATTAAAAAATTAAAAATCTTCTCAAAATTAAAAAAAATTGAAAAAAAAGAAAAAAATGGTGTCCACGTGGACACCATTTTAGTGACCTCGTGGACACCATTTTAGTGACCACGTGGACACCAAATGGAATTCCATTGGGCGGGAAATTTGGCCGCCCAATGGAATTCAACTTGACGTCCACATGGACGCCAAGAAGAATGGCGTCCACGTGGACGCGAAGTGGACTCCAAATGGTGTCCACGTGGACGCCAACTTTCAGAATTTTTCTATAAATTCGAATTTTCTTCTCTTTCATCTCAATTTTTTCACATTTTCCACTCTCTCATTTTGGTTTTCTGTCTTTTTTCAATATTTTTTGCAAAATAAGTTACTTTTTTTTTATTATTGTTATATTTGTGTTATTATTTCATTATAGTTATTGTTAATTAATGAATTTATTTTTATCGTATTAAGATATCATCAATTTAGTAAAGTCGTATATTATACGATTTATCAAATTATTTAAACGTACACTATACGATTTCGGATTTTATAAAAATATATTTCATTTTAATATTCGTTAATAATAATTTTAAATTATTAAGTAATTTTTTTTTTAATTTTCGGTTTAAATTTGGCGACCACGTGGACTCCAAAATTTACAAAAATTTAGAGTCAAGCGTTTTCGCGTCCAATTTTAGCGTCCCAAAATTGGACGCTAATTTCACTTAGTGTCCAGATTTTTGCATTTAGAGTCCAAATTTTTGGACTCAAAATGCGCGATTGTTTGTAGTGTTTCCTATCTTGGGCAGCAATGAGAACCATCCAAAGAGTGTAAAAATATGAAAATTATGTAAAATCCCTATTCAGCTACCCGGAAAAGGCGAAAAACCATAAAACCAACTCAAAAACCCTCATTTAGTATATGAGTACATTATTTATTAGTGTGCATGATGGTATGGCATTAGTTAATATTTAAAACAATAGAAAATTAAATCAAAAGGGTGAAATTAATTAACAAAATTCTTAGGGACTAAATTGAAAAGAATGATGGACAATGGTAAAAACACATCATTTTCTTTATAAAAAATTACAGCAAATTTTTATCATTTCCAAACACTTGAAACACCTCTAGCTTCAAAAATATCCTTTCATTCACGTTTTATCAAAGAACCAAGATGATTTGGGGTAATTTGGATTAAAAAAACCTAGGGTTTTCTATGTCAATCATTATTTCAACAAATTTCTATTTTCATAAGCTATACGTTTTGAATTTTTAAAAATAATTACCAAATGATTAGTTCATTAAAAGTTTTACATCATTCACATAATGTTTTCTTAAAATTTATAAAATTATTGGCTAACATGTTTGGAATTGGAAATACGAGAAATAATTTTTGATATTTCAGTGTCCTATTTTTGTAACTAAACTTTTGACACTAAGTATTTTAGTTGCTGATAGTTTTATCGGCTGAATTAGAAAATAAGCCATACCAAAATAGAAACTAGAGGAAGTTAGGGTAAATTGGAAAAAAGAATTAATTGATTTTCTTTATTAGTTTAGGAGATATGGTCGAAATGGTAAAGGTGAATAGAAAAAAGACAAAGTTGGTTATGTTTTGGATTGTTTTGTGAGAATTTTCATATATTTTTTCAGATTGACTCCTGTGATTTTATTAGAATAAAGGTCAACATTGATGTGTATATCAACTAGGAAAAATATTCCAAAGTGTTAAAATTAACGTTAATGATTTTTCAAATTTATAACAAAACATGACAGAAATTGACCAAAATTGGTAGCCAAAGTTGATATACTTAAAAAAACATAGAAAATATACATTCATGACATTTCATTCATTCATTAGCATTTTTCATTAATCAGCATTTGTACATTGGTCTAAATATGTATAATGTTTTTATAGGACATCGGGAGATTGTTCAAGAGAAAGAAAGGGACCAGGATAATACCGAGTACCTTTGTTAGCCAGGTGTGTATAACCCGAGGATCAAATTCCCTACTGTATACTTACTATCACCTAAAAGAAGATAATTAAAATAGAATTCATACTGATTTCTCATTATGTTGATATTGATATATGTTCATATGATACATTGGATATATGTTTGTTAGACAATTGCTAAAGTGTGAGATTTGTTGGTGTGGCATTCAGGAGTTGCACCATTGCCACAGTTGCCTAAAATTGAAGTGTTGTTGTAATTAATGAATTAGTTGCAAATGTTGTGCATTTGATTTTATTGGTTTATTTTATGTTTGGTGCACTACTATTTATCAAAGGTCATGCCAAAATTTTTAATGAAATGCTAAGGCAATGGAAATATGGTAAATTTTATATTGGTGATGATTGTATGATTATTTTATTAAAAAAATTTGATGTTTATGTGTTCATATGGCATGTAGCTAAAATGAAATCTGTGATCATTTTATTCAATTATTATAAATGACCTGAGGTAAAAAATAAGGAGTGATGGGTCGAAGTTAATATGAATCTATAGGAAGAAGTAAATGAGAAATTAGAAGAAGTAAAGGAGAAATGAGAAGAATTTTAGGTGATGTGGGATGAAGTGGATTAAATCAATGAATCAGTCAATCACAGAAGAACAAAAAGAAATATTCATTGTGTACTTGTCAATATATGGTTATTATTATTAGTGCCTGTATTAGTTGAATTTGAGAACCATGATAGTTTAAAAATTGAGTTTGCAGCTCACTAAACCACTTTTATTTTTCAGGTTTAGATAGAGTTGACACGTTAAAATAGCAGTGTGTAGAATAGATTCTAGCTCTAGAAGGGGGTTGAATAGAGCTAGACAGCAAATAAAATTTTTCATAGAAATATGAATAAAATGACACACAATATAAAGTGGTTCGGATCAAACACCTACTCCACTACCTAAGTTCCCCACTTAGGATTTTGGAAAATACTTCCAATTACCTCACATAACTTTCTTACACACTTGATTTTCAGCTCAAGCGACCTTACACTTTAACTTGATTTTTGGCTCAAGTTCTACCTCACTTTAACTTGATTTTCGGCTCAAGTTCTACCTCACAATCAACTGAATCTCTTTCACAAAAAAATGAACAATAGATTTATATAAGTTGCACTCTCAATATCTTTCAGAATTTTGATCTTTCCGTCTCTGTACTTCTCAATTTGTTTGTGCAGTGCGGTGTCGTATATCTCTTTATGTTTATCACCATGTATATATAATTCCTGTAGGTGACTCAAACCAACAACATCCATGTAGAAAATCATGAACATGTGCTGTTGCTTTCTCCTTAAATGTTGAAGACTTTTCTCTTTTCCAAATAATACGAATCTTCTTTTTCAAAATGCTCCACAACTTTTCTTTTCCAACACACAACTTTTCTTTTCCAATATGTTTCTTTTTATTATGCACCTAGAAAACAAGGAACATGTTAATATGAATAGTAATTCACTATTTAAATAGTGTTGTTGCTTTTCCACGAAATTCTGGAGAATTTGTTGAATCTTCTTTTTGAACATGTTTGACAACTTGATTCGTAAAATCTGTATTATGCCTTATTTGCTGAAAGTGCATTATTCCTTATTGTGTGCAACACAACTGTACCAATATCTACACCAGTTAATATGCATGAATATTATTCACAAAAGACTTAGAGTAGTGATTGTTTAAATCGATTTACCACTTTCAATCGATTTATATGCTTCAATCGATTTACCAATTTAAATCGATTTATATTTTAAATCGATTTGTAAATTTTAAATTGATTTATATTTTCATTATTCATTCACTGTTCACGTACATATAATTCATATGTTACTATTCAATAAATAGTAAAATACTATTCATGAATCACTATTCATATCGTAATCATAGAATATGCACAGTATAATTATTTTTCTGTTCACGTACATATAATTCATATGTAACTATTCAATGAATACTATTCAATAAATAGTAAAATACTATTCATGAATCACTATTCATGTCAATTATGCATAGTAAACAAAATTTTACAAAAAAAAAATTATCCACATTTAATTTTTCTTTTCATTAATTCTTATCATATTTATCAATTTCAAATATTAGCACATTATCAAAACATATAAATGTATACTACATTTAGTTCAACAATCTCCCCTTTTTGATAATGACAAAACTAATATGAAGTTGATAAATTGTAAAAAATTAAGTTCTAAGAAAAATATATTCAAACTCCCCCTAAATTTAATACCCATGTATAAAGATGATAAAAATGGCTCCCCCTAAATTTATGCACTGAATATCTCAAATTTTTAAACACAATGTCAACCCAATGTCAACCATTTGTAATTTAATTACACATATTATTTCTCCCCCCTTTTGTCATTTATTAAAAATAATAAGTGTAAAATTATCAAATTCATAGGAAAGCACATTATCATTCAAATAAGAAGATAAAAGCACAGAAAAAATTTGCATTTTCAAACACAACTCCAGCAAGTCATGTAGTATGCATTTCAGGCAATTTTCAATCCAAACTCAGTCATGAAGCAACATCAAAACACTCATAACCATACTTACGTACATCAAATATATAAAAAAAAATCACCAATTTATCATTTCATTTTTCATGTTATCAACAATAACATGTGAATGAATATATAAATGCATTAATGAATGGAAATCTACTGCAAATTGCATACTATAAGCCCTGGAGTTTCCTCTTTTTCTTTAAAATACTCCTTACCACACAGCTTATAAGGAAAGAGCATATAGCACATAAAGATCATACACAACTAATACGATGAACACACAACTCTTAAAAGATAGCATACAACTTATCCATATCTCATACA
>CANYCX010445128.1:0-10309 GCA_948193385.1 Breynia disticha f. nivosa
AACCCGTCAAGCCAACCAATTCAAACTGCTATAAGTGGTTTGGTTTGACTTAGTCTGTAAGAAATGATTGATTTTGTTTGCTTTGTCATTTTTTCAAACAGTCATAATCAGTTTTGTTTGAAAATCACCTCTTAGTTTGACCAAATCGACCAGTGCTCTCCCCTAAATACCACATTGCATTCCACATTCTGTGATCATTGAGAAAATTGTGAAATTGTGTACGTTTATGAATATGATTTTGATAAAATTGTGATGTTCATGGATTTGAATGTCGATTGAATGAATTTGTGGTTAATGGAAAGATGTTTGATTATGATTATTGTTATATGTATGAATATGAATGATAAACATGGTATTGGGTTTATTGATGATCCTTGCATTATGTAAGACTAGTTGAGTTTATTGATGATATGATGAGTGAAAATGAATTCGAATGAGAAAAAGTGAATTGATGAATGATTTGTAAAGAGATGGAATTAATGTGTCTGTGTTTAACGAGCTAAGTGTTAGAGGTTTGATGGAATGATAACTTTTGTCGTGAATTATTATGTTGAGTGTTAATTGATTCTTGTGTTAGTCATGTGCTATGTTGGCAATGAATGACATGAAGCGTTATGTGTTGTCTGAATTGTGTAAAGATGATACTTTGGTTGATTATGTTAAAGGGTAACATGTTTGAGAATTATTAAAAACTAGGCTCGAAATAGTAATAAGCTTTATTAGCATGATTCAATGAATGTTAACTACTGTAAATATTGTCTAAAAAATGCATGAAATATTTGGATGAGATTTGGGTATGTTGATTGTGAAAATTTTGCAATTGATCTATTACAAGCACACAGTCAGGTACATAGTTTGTGCAAATCGTGTAACCTCATCGTGTAATGCATTCTGAGTTGAAATATATGTTTGATCCATTGTGTGATTGCACGGTCTAGTATACGAATAGTGTAAACCGTGTGTTTACCTATGCAAGTGAACTTGTATTGTTAAATTGATGTCTTGTTAATATACTGGTTGATACGAGGTCAAGGCAAACCATGTAGTTGGTCATGTAATGCCCTATATGTGTATAATATGTAGTTTTCATTGTCAAAACTTTAGGAAATGCGTAAGGTTTGTACGATATTGATAAATAAGGTAATTAAGAGACCAAACCGATAAATTAGTGAAGGAAATCATAGGGTATACATAATATTCCAAAAGTGAAAGAAATGTATAAAGGAATGAAGTAAAAACGAATGAGTGATAATAACGAACGAGTATATCATACTCTATATAGTCAGGTAAATGTTATTGAATATACACTTACTGAGTTTTATACTCATAGTTTGTATTTTCTAAATTGTGATTAAATAAAGTATTAAGGCATGATCGAGAGGATTATCACGCTCGAGGTCGATGGTGCACTTTTTGGAGTTTTAGATATATATATTCTTGAGAACTTTTCATGACCATCCTAAATTTTGTTTGGTCTTGTAAAACATGAAGAGTTTTGTATTTCATGGTTAAAAATGTATTTGGTTTTTAAAGATTCATATGATCATTACATATTAGTATTTGCTTTAGCATGACATGAGATTTTATTTTCTATTGTTATTGTTGTTTTCTGTCATGAGTCAGTTTTACTATCTTAATTTTCGAGCTTACCTTGCAAAAAAAAATTATACTGGGAATTATGTATTATTTTTAAATGAATAACAATTCGTAAAATATATTTGAGCGTCACATCAAATATTTTTAAATATCTTTCCCAAAGTCTACAAACTATAATGAAAATCGGGAAAGGCGAATCTCATGCAAAAAACCTATTGATTTTGTTTAAGGCAAAAAGTATACTATAAGATTTCACCGAAGGACGCGTGTCGCTTTTAGAAAGTCTAGCTTTGGGAAAATTGTAAGTCGAACAGTGGGTTTGGTCTTGCCTGAGGTCTCAGGATTTTTGGTCGAAGTGGTAAAGTGAGCAACGAAAGTGATCAAACTGTGGGTGAATAGACAGAGGTGTAAGGCTAACTGTGAATCAAACTAGACTGACATGCAATATAAGTAAAAGTACAAAGAAAGTAAAAGTGTTAAAAAGATTTTAAGAATGTGATAATGTAAAGAAGATGCATTGGGTAGTAAATTTAAAAAATATTTAATAAAAATAGTATAATATAAAAAATTCTCTATTAAAATTACCTTCGGGTACACGTACCCGTTTAAATACTCGATTATAATATTTGATAATTTAAAAACATAAAAAATATAAAATATTTTATCAATTAAAATACATCGATAAAAATAAATATCTTATCAATTATTTAATTTATTTAAAATAAATTTTAAAATAATTTAAATAAAATATATATATATATATAGAGAGAGAGAGATTAATTATAATATTTTATAAATATTTATAGGTTTAATAAAACAGGTACCTGCGGGTACTCATTAGCCGTATTCATTTATACAAACGGATTCAATTTTAGGACACCCGAAGGGTAAACCCCAAACCGACCCAAACCAGTGACAGATAGTAATTTTATGACCTGTATCGTCTCAAATTCATTTATATGGAATTCAGATAATGTTAAACGAGTTGGATTGCTTCCATCCCTACCAACAACACCACAAGCTTTGGGCATACGAAAACCTACGTCATGCATCAAAAGCAAGAAGCTTGAATTCCAATGTCGGTTACTACTGTTTGGTGTAGATTAAATATAAATGAAGTTTATCCAATTTCATAAAACACAATACTTATGTTTATCAAGCTTAAAACTTCATCAATTAATCTAATAAATATGGCCTTCAAGCTTTGATAAAAAAATCAAATTAACAGTCCAAATATCTTTTTTAGTTATTGATTTTTTACCAATAAATAATTTTAAAACATCCAACAATTTTAAAAATTATTTAAATAAAAATATTAACTAGAAACTTGTGAAAAGACAAATAATTTGAAACCTAAACATCAAAAACAGTGGAAATGGCCCATTAATGTTTTTAAAATAACAAATAATTATGAATCTGCGGAAGCAGGATGGAAATATCAGGGATTAGAGGACGAATGCCCATTATCGTGTATATTTCTTTAATTATTTATCTTTTATCGTATATTATTTATATTCTATTTTTTATGTATTTTTTATATTGTCAAATCGTCATTTTTACAATCTGTTAAAAATATTTTTGATTCAGTCATTATTTAATAATACATGTGTGGTGTACTGTTGCACCAACCATAGCTTTTTCGTGTGACCATGAAACTAAGTTCTTATCCAGAAAGAGCAAACACTACATAAAGAAAAACATTGTATTGTTATGAATGAAAAGATGGTCCACTCCACTTGATTTTTTTTATCTGAGTTCCGGTATTTCTGATTCACTGGATCGAGATTAATCTCGTTCGGAGAGGGTTCCGGGTGGTTAAATTTTATTCCCCTTCCAAACGGCATTGCGGGGGATCGAACCACAGTTCACTCTACCAAATTCAGTCCCAGACACCACTGAACTAACACATATTTAGTTGGTCCACTCCACTTGATAGAATAGAAGAAGAGTAGCATCCCTTCCACTTCCATCAACATCAACCACACATTACATTCCCCAATCAATGGCTACAATTAGTTGGACCCAACCAATTGTATTGAAATTAAACTAACAAATGCTTATTCATTCCACAACACCAAACTCACCCATTAAACTATTATTTTAAGTTTTTGGGGTTCTAACATCCTACTTGTGTCCAACTCCTATCCATTCAAACATTTCATTTCTCTCCTTTCAACAAAAACACATTTTAAAATATCACAAATATCTCCATCTAATATAAAAGTAATTCTTGTTAGTTTTATTATAATCATATTATTTTAAATATTATTATTTATGATATAAATATTGTAAAAATTAAAATTATAATATTTTTGTTCTTTTATAATCTTGTCTTTACAAGTTATTCTATAAATTGCTAGCTTTTTACATTATAAATACGTAAATTACTTTGTCGTTGATCCGTTATATGCATATCTATTTTAGGGTCTTAATGTTGTCCTTGAGTTTTTTATAAATTAACACCAGTTATTTAAAACCTTAAAGAACGTAAAAACAAAATTATAAATTTGACATAACTGTATCATAATCATATTATTTTATTTTTTACTAAATATCATTATTTATAACAAAAATATTATAAAAATTAAATCAAATTAAATTAATATCCTTCGTCTCATGTCGTAATCATGCTCTTATAAATTATTATCGTGTGAAAAAATTTGCAAACATTTCACATTATAAATACTATAATGACAATATCTTAAAAATATCCAAAAATATCTATCATAGAAGCCTCCGAAACCTTTTTTTTTTTTTGCCATCCTCTCAAATTCCATAACCATTAAATATCCACCACTAACATACCCACCACAAATGGAGACTAGACAGACGTCTTCCAGTGACTAATTCGCCTTTTTCATTGCTGACGTGGCAAATTATGGACCCAATATGATCTATTTGACCTCGAAGATATTTTGCTTCAATGCATAGGCACCGTTAGATCAGACTTGGATACATATTTTAAGATATTTAATGTGTATTGGTTGAAAGATTTTTATGCGCAAATTGAGCATAAGATAGATTTTTTTGTGGGGGTTTATGTTTAACTGAGCAAACATAACGAAACAGAGAAGTAACACTTTATGTTCGTAGTTAGGAAGACATAGAGAAGTGAAAGTATGGGAGATGTTGTTGTTATAACAGGAAGTAACAGTGGATGTGATGAGTTACAAGTTGCAAGAAGTGTAGAGCTAGAAAAGGAGCACGTGGAAGAAGAAAGTGAGAGGAATGATAATAATAACATGGAAGTGAATAGGAAGATTGAAAGTGGTGGTGGTTATGGTGGTGGTGGTTGTGATATGAAGAGTGGTAATACTAATGGTCTTGTGAAGTTGGACAGATTGTTTCCAAAGATGGTTTTAAGAGTGTTGCTTGTTGAAGCTGATGATTCAACTAGACAGATTATTGCTGCTCTTCTCAAGAAATGTAGTTATAGAGGTCAGTTGTGCTTTATTTTTTGTTGTTTTGATCAATTGCTGCTGAATTTGGTGTCTTTTTCGTTAGTGATGAAATGGGTTGGTGCTGGATTTTGCTTATATGTGTTGGGTTTTTCAGTTTTGACTGAATAATGTTCTGGTGGTTTTCTGTGTTGATTCAAGTTGTTTGAAGTTTCTGTTCTTGTTGGTGTTCTTGTATTCTGTATTGGATTCTTGAATTATTTACTGTCGTACAATTTTGTATGCAATTTCAGCTCAATAATTTAAATCTGATAAATGAGAATAATAACAAAACAGAGAATTGAAAGGTATGCCTGGGTAAAGTTACAGTTCTATCTCTGTGGGTGTATTTATTTTATTCTACAGAACCCTAAATGAAACTGAGAGCAGAAGACGATTTAGAATTAAATTAACAAGTACAGTGCAAAGAAAAACTTAGGAGCCTTTAGAATGCATCAGATTTAACGTGTGAATCCTATCATTTTAAGCATTCTGGTTTCCTTGCTTGATGATGCAGTAAATTCAGTATTTTATTTGTTTTCTTACGAAAAAAATTGTTACCATGTGCTTCTGAGGCTGAATATTCTGTTTGTGTAAGAGCAGTTGCTGCCGTTCCTGACGGCTTGAAGGCATGGGAGATGCTCAAGGGAAGGCCCCATAATATAGACCTTATCTTGACAGAAGTGGATTTGCCGGCCATATCGGGATACGCACTTCTGACTCTGATTATGGAGCATGATATATGCAAGAACATTCCTGTTATAAGTAAGAACTTATCATTTGAACTTCTGGATGTGTAGATTAGCATCCTCTTGTTGAAGATACTAAATAATGATATGTTTGTGACTTTGCTTTGCAGTGATGTCTTCACAGAATTCAATCAGTACAGTTTACAAATGCATGATGAAGGGTGCTTGTGATTATCTTGTGAAGCCTATCAGAAAAAATGAACTGCGAAATTTATGGCAGCATGTATGGAGGAAGCGATCTGTATGCTAATTCCTCCCATTTCACTTCTTTGCAATTATCATTTGAAGCTTTGATCATGCATTCTAACATAAGCTCGAATTTTTTTTGATTTATTAGTCTCTTGCCGGAGGAGTTGGCCCTCAAGACGAAAGTGTTGGACAGGACAAAGCTGAAGCTACTTCTGAAAATAACGCAGCAAGTATTAATTCAGCAGGTGCTCGGAAAAGTAAAGATTGTGTTGAGAAAGGGAGTGATACTCAGGTGAGTGGTCCATTGACATGTGAAACATAGAACTCATTCTTAATCAATCCAACACTTTGATCTGAAATCAGTGGATTCACTTACTGGTGAAAGTTAAAAATTTAGATGGTAGATCTTGAGTGTTGTTTGACTACACAAAATTTCATGTGCAGACTGTGTGTTTCTTTCTGATGCAGAGCTCTTGCACGAGGCCGGAAGTGGAGGCGGAGAGTAGCCCTGTGGAATATGTTCAGGAATCTGAGCTACCAGCCTCTGGAAACTTATCAACAAATGCAAAAATGCAGAGCCAAGAAGTGCATACCTATTTCTGTCATAAGTTTCCAATCTTTGAGAGTGACACCAGAGGTAAAGGAAGTTTCAAATTTTATTCATCATTGTTGTTCATTTGACGCTCTTTAAGCGAAATTAACTTCTGTATATTTCTCTTTTCAAATTTCAGCCTTGGCTGCTCCTAAGGAATCTATCATGGCAGCTGTGGGCAATGTAGTTGAACAGCAAAATAAAAGGGTTGATGCTAATATCCATGGTGAAGCACGCAAAAATTACCATGTCCATGTTCCTAGAGAGGCCATTGACTTCATGGGAGCATCTACCAACAATATTTCTTCCTCAAGTGATGCAAAAAGTAAATTTGATTTTGCTCCACATTTGGATCTCACCTTGAGGAGATCACATCCTGTTGCCTTTGATATTCAAGGTTCAGAAGAAAGACATACTCTTAGGCATTCTGATGCCTCAGCCTTCACACGGTAGGTTCATATTTTCATTTATCCTCAATTACCTTGTATTCATATGAAATCATTATCGGTATCGACTTGGTAGAAAATCATAATGGATTTCATCCACTATATATTAGATGTTTGCTTCTGTTCGTCAGATTGAGCATCTGTTGTTGCAGCCAATTTGTATGAGTCTCATTCAAAGACTGCATTTTCAAGTTTTTGCTGTCTTAACTTCTTGATGTGTCTTGTGAATTGTTCTTGTCAGCGGCTGCTTAGAAAACGTTCGCGCTGTGAAATGATTCTTGAGGTTACTAATTAGTTTCTGATGCTATATGCAGGTATACCAACAGGTTCCCACGCACCCCACATTCAACTTCAGCAAGCATTTGTGATGAGAAAGAACTTGGAGATAAGTTAGAGAGAAGGTTTTCCAGTAATATAGGCAGCCATCTGTCTGACAAACTCAGTCCATCTCTGAATGGACAGAGAAGTGTTGTCTCTCTTGTTAATGCCCAAAAAGAGTCAGAACTTACCAAATCTTGTCCTCAAGACAGAGTATTTCCAATCCAAATTCCAGTTGAGGGTATAAACTATAATCCAAATTCCGCTTTTCCTATAGTGTTCTCTAGGCAGTCAGTTGTATCACCAATGCCAAGCCCAAGTTCAGCTAGCCGGCCTGAGTCTTTGTTACGAGCAAACTCATTCCATCAGTCGAATTTTAATAGCAATTCTGAACATTTCTATGAGCAACATGTTCAAAATGTGCATGATTCCATCGACCAAGGTATGCAAAAGCATGAAGACAGATTAGATTCAGTTGAGGATCAAGGACAAATTTCACCTGCAACCGATCAAAGTGCAAACAGCAGTTTCTGTAATGGTGTTGCTCGTCATCTTAATAGCATCGGCCATGGAAGCGCATCTGGAAGCAATGGCAACATTGATCAGGTTTCTATGGCAAAAGCTGCAGCAGAAAACAAAAATGGAGAAGTTATATATGTACAAAATGGGAATTCTCATAGGTCAATACAAAGAGAAGCTGCTCTCACTAAGTTTCGCTTGAAGCGGAAAGAAAGATGCTATGAGAAGAAGGCAAGTTTCTTAATGCTCCATATTGTCTTGATCATACAAGTTGCAAATGCTGCATTTTACTTACATACATTTATATGCAGGTGCGGTATGAGAGTAGGAAGAAACTTGCTGAGCAGCGTCCGAGAGTAAAAGGACAGTTTGTCCGGCAAGTGCAGGCTGATCCTCTTAATTAAGAACCTAAGTAGCTGGCATTCCATGTGTATGTAGCTTCTAAATCATGTAGACTGAGTCATATGTTAGATTAGACTGCCTTGTTTTTGTGCAGTTACAGATACAAAAGAAGGAAGAGTATAGGAGTTTCTTATATCAGGTCCATATATAACTGATTTGTCAAATATAGTTTGGTCATTTTGTAACTTCTGTATAGTATTAGCATGACAATCTTCTGCTTTTTATAGGTCTCTTTCTATATTGAATCCATATCTGTAACTCAGATTTTTATTAGAAGGAAGAAACATGCCATAAATAACAGAAGTAGTTTTTTTTTCCAGTAACAAAAAAGGAAAACGAAAAGCTGATTGAATTTACTCTGAGATTTCACATCGATCACAAAGTTACAGGAAGGTATGAGATATATTCTTGGCTTGCCTTTGTGTTTATAGCATGAGATAGAGTGAGTGGAAGTGGGTGCGTAAAGGAAGAGGAGTAGATATAAAAAGTTGGTAATGGTACGAAGGTGGTCTCCATCGTGGTTTGGTAAGCATACGTTGTTGAACAGAACTTTTACGAAGTTACTCATTTTGGCGTGATCAAATGATGCTGCCATAGATTCCATTCTGGAAACCTCCAAACACTTCAAAACAATTCGTTTCCCTGCAAAACATCACACTTACCAATCTACTGTACTGCCACTGCTATGTGGCCTGATCTGATGAGTTGTGTTATGTTCTTCATTCCATTTCCATGTACAAACTTCAACTCCAATTCGCCACTATCCTCGTACTTGTATTTGTTATAATACAAATATTTATTCAGGAAAAAAAAATATCATATCCCACATCAAGAAAATAATTGTTTTTCTATGATAACATTTCTATAAATTTCGTTGGAAATTTATCATTATTATTATTTGAGTATTATTATGATGAAATTATGATAATATTATAAATTTAAATGAAACAAAAATGATAAAATTATACAAATTAAACACATTAAAATACAAATAATGACAAATTAAAATAGACACAATGAAAAAAATAAAAAGAGACAAATATATGAAAATGAAAAGAAAGAAAAATAAGAAAATCTTACCTTAAGTTAATTGTAGGGGGGTGTGGTGCTATATATAAGAAATTTTTTTGACGAAATTTGTTGAAGATTTTTTTGGATAAAAATTAATGAAGTCTTCAACTTAGTCTTATATCAAAATTAACAGTGGATTTTTCTGGAAAAAACTCGTCATAAATTTTCAGAATTTTAAAAAACTCGTCATAAATTTTCAGAATTTTTGACGATTTTTTTTTGAAAGTTCCAAAGAGTTTGGTTGGAAAGTAATATAAATTCCGATAGATTTTTTCAAAAACGCTGAAAAATTTAAAATTCAGTAAAAAATACACAAAATATTGGCAACCGAAAATATAAAATCCTAAAAAAGGACCTAATTATAGGTTGTTCAGCCCAACTATACGACCTATTACACGACTATATAATTAAAAGTTTTTCCGTATAGTCTCATATTCAGCCTACAGGTCGGTGTACATGTGCAATCTCTACACCAAATAAATTTCTGGTTGGAAAGTGGTTGGGCTCCGTCTGGATGAACAAATTGATTGAGGCAACCTTCTTTCACTACCATCTTCATTTGGTTCTTTAGCTCTTGCCTTTTCTTATGCCCATTTTGAGGTTCTGTCTATACAGTGAACAAATTGTGTACATACATGATTCCACCTCCTTTCCTTTCTTTTTTGTTGCCTCGTCTTTCTTTTTATGCTTCTATTTATAATTTTTTTTTAATTCAAGTTTTTCCACAAATGCCAACTGTTTCTTCTAATCACCCGTCCGGCTACATTGTCTGTCAAAATTCGACGGAAAATTTTCCGTCAAAATTCAACGCAAAACTCCACTCACCGATCCAGCAACATTCGATGGAAAAATCCGTCAAATTTTGGAGGAACATCATGTTCTGATGTAGATTCTTTTCACCGCTTTGTTTCTGTCAAATTTTGGCGGAATTTTATTTTTATTCCGACGAATTTTGACGGAATAGAATCGTGGGAAAATTGCTCAATTCTT
>CANYCX010445245.1:0-14616 GCA_948193385.1 Breynia disticha f. nivosa
AGGGTTGCTGAACCTCGATCGAGCCTCGGGTTCTGTCCACACCAAATCATTTCCACCGAAATGCATAGTTCCACGATTTTCCGTCAAATTATAGTAACTTTCCCGCATTTACAAGCATACCTAGATAACAACATAAACATAAGAAAACTTTAACATTTTTGAAATTATCTATCAAAATATAACGTGAATAAGCCACGATATGAGTCGAATAGATGTGTATAATCAGCCGTATCAATAATATTCACACTTGACCAGCTAATAAGTAAAGAAATTTTGATGAACATATCATTCTAATAGTTGGGAATGGAGAAACTCCATGGCTCAGATAATTTCATCCGAATAGGAGAATTATCTACAAAGTTTCTTGCAACTCGCGTGACTGTACTCTCATCCCCTTCTAGCTGCTGGGATGTGACTGCTACAACATCCTTTGTAACAGGGTATAAGTCCTCACATCTCATATTGTCCTCTTCCTCAACTATAGACTAGTATAGGGTACGCAGCTCTTCGTATGGTAGAAGAACAACACTCACATATTCTTTAGATTTTTAGTGCTACTGGGTAGCCAACCTTGTGGCTTAGTACCAAGTTGTTTCGCCATATAACTCACCTAAAACTCGAGATTTTTGAGATGGTCTGAAAATTTCATTTTTTTAGTTTCAGTTCCTCTCCCTCCTTTCAGCTCATCAACCCTTTATCCTCTAGAGGTAGGTTGATTTTTAGCATGGGATGGCTGGTAAGGTGTCTGTAAGGAGGATGTGGGTTTCTAGGATGGGATGTAATATTGTCCACCTGAAGTGTAGTGGAAGTCTGAGGTCTTGTCGGTCAATCAACTCTATCACTCTAAGCATTGCTATTTAATGTCATCTCATCAACAAACATCATGTACTCTTTTAAAGTCCTATGTAGTATGGATTCACCATAGGTAAATCAAGAGCTTGCTTTGTTTTTAGCATAAGTCCATTGTAGAAGGTCTCTACTTGCAACTATGAATCCAACCCATATTATGGGCATCTACGACAGAGTTCCTTAAACCGCTCCCAAATCTCACCTAAGCTCTCATTGCGTACTATATGAACTTCGTAATCTCCACTCATAAATGTGGTGGTAGGGCTGGTGCAAAGTAATTCTCTTAAAAGTGATGATAGAGTTGGTCCCATGTCTCAATCAAACCTGATGAGAGACTACAAAACCACAAAATACGCATCATCCTGTAGTAAAAAAGGAAAGAGTAAAAATCAGTTGGCATCCTTGAACATTCCATTAATCTTAAACGTATTCAGGATCTCCAAAAAGCTTGCCATATGAGAATTTGCATCCTCATATGACTTTTTTCTGAACTGTACAAGACTCTAAACCATCTGAATTATCTGCGGCTTAATTTAGTAATTGTTGGCAGCTATCTTCAGTATAGTAATAGCATGAGCATCCCATAAATGAGTCGTCTGGCATAATCTATAATGGTACGCAATTGGGGAAGATGTGCTCCTGTGTTTCCCACATTGTCTGCCATCTCTACACCTCTAAAAGTTATAAAAAACATGTGGAAAGAACAAAAGTAAGCAAGAACATGCAACCAATCCAAAAAAAAAGTAAAAGATTGGTGCCTTTAGCCTCACAACTTAGACACTATGGAAAATTAGCTAATATCCCTAGAAATTATGCCAAAAACTTGAAGCGTCCTAACTCTATATGATGGCAATCATGCTAAGTGTACGCAGTCAAGTAATACAAGGGAGAAAGAATCTCGACCCAAATTGTCATACCTAAGGGAAGTTGAACTAATTGTCATGTCTATCGGCATTGCTTCTTAGAATGTCCAATCATTTGAAAGTTGATTTTAATTTTAAAACTAAATAACTGCAATTAAATGTGACTAATTCCTAAATTGTGTAAAATGTAAAAATGATCAACTCAAAGCATATAAAACCAACCAAACTGCAACAAACATATATGAAATGTAAATTTGCATTGCATTAAAACTTAAATGTGATTTTAAAGTGTAAAAACAAACTGAAAATGTAGTGGCACTTAATCTTAATTAACAACTCAAACTAAAACATCTAAACATCAAAATAACACTTCAAAATATAATAACCCAAATATGAACAACATCAAAACAATAAATAAACTCGCTAAATAGAGGAAACTCGCAATAATCATAAAAAAGGAACACAAAATGTAAATGAACGCTTCTAAAACCACCTGAAAGCAAAAACCTATAAAGCAACCTGCAAGAAAACATAAATGGCATTAGGAATTGATCAAAATAGTAAAGGTAGAAAAGTAAAGAAAACTTGACTGGGAAAGTAAATATGTATTTGAATCATAAATCTAAATTTAGAAGGAGCATGTAAATGTAAAGGAACATGAAATTAAACCCTAAATCTAAGAATCTAAACCTTAGAGACTTCTTAAACTACAGCTATGTCGTCTAACATTAGGCTCCCTTCCCAAATGAATCTTTTGATTGATTCTATCATAAAAATAACTGTTTAATTGATCGAACATTGTCAAATCGTGTAAAATATGATTCATACCAAAGTAAATTTAGCACGACTCGTGCTCATCCATATTGTTCAGTACGAGCTCGTGGTCTTCATAAATGGGCTGTGTATGGATCATGGGCCTGAATAGAGACTAACACGACCCTTGCTGTTCAGCAAAAGGATGTGTTGGCCCTTTTCAAGTCCAATTCTCTCTTGAATCTATGTCAACCTACCCACAAATTTATCTCAAATCATAACCACTATTGACTATCATATGAAAAGTCAAATCATACAAAAACAGATAATAATAAATAAATATATAAACTATAATGTGCGTAAAATTGTTGGATTATGGGTGATCACCATTAAGTTCCTAACTTGGTTTCGATAATGTGAAACTCTTTAAAGTGGTAAGGATTGATTTTTCATGTAAAAGTTGAATTCTGGACTAGGTTTATGTATACTATTCTTAGTAGATAACATACTTTATTTATATGGAAACCCAACAAAACCCAGAAGGTGCTTAACATAGGATGACTTAAAGAAAACCTACGTTATCCATATTAACAGATATTAATCTTAGATTGAACATACGCTAATTTCTTCAGGATTCTCAGACAAGAGCTTCTATTTTGTTAAAAGTCCTTGGAAGAGGAACAGATAAGCAAAAGGTTAGCCAAATGTTATGCGCACATACACTACTGGAGCAAAAACTATGTTATTGAGTTTGACGCAACATTAAATACATAAGCATTTCAAACTCAAATGAATAGTTTATGTGTCTAATGACCATAAACATAAGAGATGGGTATAAAAGGGTCAAAATCATAGTTGGAAACATAACTACAACTTCAGAAACATAAAAGACTTCCTTGTGAGCAAGATTTAGAGCATTTGGCAAGCATTTGGGCAAAAACTAAAGAAGAATATTTGAAGCTTAAGAGAAGAAAATTGTAATTTGTCAGAAGTGCTTGTGATTGTCTATTTTTTGAGTTTATTATTTTTGTAGGGTGATTATCAAAAGTGATCATTGTAATAGAGTTCTCACTTGTCTTGAAAATGGTTTGTAAAACAAAAGAAATTAGTGGAAGTTTGTAAATCTTTAGTAGAGGTACTAAGGTAATATAGTAGGCAATCTCAAACCACTCTAAATTCTTATGTTATTTCTTCTTCATTACCTCATTACTTTACAATTTTGTATCATACTTATAGGAATGAAGAAAAGGAATTCAAGAATCAACCCCCTTCTCTTAAATCATACAATTGGTATCATAGTGGTTTCTCATGATAGGACGAACATTCGAAGAGTTATAGATTGAAGATGGCATTGAACATTGTAGAAAGTGAGAACTATGAGTATGCTACTAATAGACATCCATTCTTTGGTGGGTCTAATTATATGATGTGGAAGAAGATGATGATGATCTTTAATAAGACATAGAGATATAAAAACTGATTGCAATTAGTCCAAATGTACATAGAATGACAAATGGAAAAATCAAGAGGAAAAGTGAATATGATGATGAACAATGTAGAGGAGAGCAAAAAAATTCAAAGACAATGCAAATGTTATATTGTGCATTGAATTCAAAAGACTTCAATAGAGTGGCATCACGTGACAATGCCAAAGAAATTTGGAAAATGCTAGAGGTCACATATGAGGGAACTACTCAAGTGAAGGAGACAAAGACTAATATTCTCCTACATGACTATGAGCTCTTCACAATGAAGGATGGAGAAAGCATCATGATAATGTTGGATATATTTGTCGAGATCACCAATGGGTAGTATCTTTTAGGAAACCAATTCAAGAGAGTGATAAAGTCAAGAAAATTCTAAGGTCACTTCCAGGAGAATGGGATGCAATGGTTATCATAATAATAGAGTTCAAGAACTTGAACAATCTAAATTTTAGTGCTCTAGTTGGATCTTTGTTGAACTATAAATAATTTTCAAGTCTAGATGGGTCAAGGTCAAGACCAAAGAAAAAGAGAGAGGAATCTCATGGCATCTCATAAGGATAGTGAGGAAGAGCATGGGGACTTATAGGAAGATGAAGAAGTATCCCTTTATGTTAAGAACATGAGGCGATACAATAATCTCCTTGAGAGAAGAATGAAAGAATTCAAGAAAGAGCCCAAGGGAAAATTCAAGAGGAATTCTTCTTCAAACTATAAGAAGAATGATGACACTTGCTACAATTGTAGAAGAATTGAACATCATCAAAAGGATTGTAGAATTCCATCATCAAAGCTCCCACATGAGAAGAGCGAGGGAAAGACTAAAGAAGCTTACATAGCGACATGGAGCAATAAGAAGGATGATGATGAAAGGAGAGAGAAGAATAACCTAGCTCTCATGGCCCTCGAGACATACTCTAGCGATGAGGAGAGTGAGGTATCTTTCTCAACCCATGATGATGAGTTACTTATTTCTTTTGAAAACTTAAATGATGATTATGCTAAACTAGTCAAGGCTAATAAGTTACTTAAAACTAAGATTAGGATGCTTAAAAGTGATAATGAAGAATTGGTTAAAACAATGAGTAAATCTAATGATCATACAAAGTACTTACTTGAATATGAAGAATTAAAACCTCAACTTGATAAGGCAAGAGAAGAATGCAACATAAATATTAGTAAATATACAAATGGCAATAAGAATTTTGAGCAAATGTTAAAAATGCAAAGCTATGCACTATCTAGATGTGGTCTAGGTTGTGAAGAATTTGAAAAAGAACAACCTTTATTAAACAAACTACATCATGCTAAGAACAATATTAACTTGAAAGTGCCTAAATGTGAAAGATGTTTAAGAATTTCCATAGTACTTATTCATGTTATGCTCCTAGGAGAATCATAATGGTCATGAAAATTTGGGTTCTGAAAGGAACTAAAGTGAATGATAGAGTATTTATGGCTAACGGTAAAGGACCAAAACTAGCATGGGTACCAATTAAAATACATAATTTTATTTTTGTAGTTACATGGAAAGAAGAAGAGCATTTCATATTATGTGGTACATTGATAGCAGATGCTCTAGACAAATGAGTGGTGACAAGAGTCTTTTTGCAGCGCTTGAACGAAAATAAGACGGCCACGTTACCTTTGGGGACAATAAGAGAGGTAAAATCATTGGTATAGGTGAAGTCAGTAAGGAACATTTGCTTACCATTGATAATGTGTTGCTTCTTGATGGTTTAAAACATAATTTGCTTAGTGTCTCTCAATTATGTTATCTATAATTTGAGGTTAAGTTTAAATCTACTCATTATATTGTGTCTAAGGAAAATAAATAGCTTTTATAGGTATAAGACAAGGTAATTTGCATTTTGTTAGTTTGTATGATGAAGCATCTTTTAATGAAAATGCTTAGTTTCAACATATGAGAGTTTAAACCTACGACATAGGAGATTAGGACATGCACCACTCCTTTTACTCTCTAAACTGCCTAAAATTGAAGTAGCTAAAGGTCTTCCTAAACTTAGATATATTAAAGATCATTTATGAGAACCTTGCATTAAAGCTAAACACACTAGAGTTTCTTTTAAAACTAAGAAAGAAATATGCACTTATAGGATTTTAGAGCTTGTGTATACGGACTTCGTAGGACAATCAAAACATGTTAGTTTAGGAGGCAAGTTATATACTTTTATTATTGTGGATGACTTTTCAAGATTTACTTGGGTTTATTTTCTTGCTAACAAAAGTGATACCTTTAATGAGTTTGCTAAGTGGTATTGATTAGTTCAAAATGAAAAGAGCTTTACAATCATTGAAATAAGGACAAATCACAGGGGAAAGTTTGAGTCCAAACAATTTGAAGATTGGTGTGAAAAATACAGGATAGTGCACAATTTTTTGGCTCCAAAAACACCCCAACAAAATGACGTTGTGGAGAGAAAGAACCGTACTTTTGAAAAGATGAGCTGGACCATGTTAAACAAGTAGAACCTCCCTAAATATTTTTGTACCGACGCTATGAACACAGCGTGCTACACCAACAATAGAGTAAATCTTCAACGGGATCAAATGAATACACCCTATGAGATGTGGAAAGTTAAGAAACCTAATATCTTGTACTTTCATCCATTTGGTTGTAAAGTATATATCTTAAACAATAAAAAAGACAATTTAGGAAAATTTGACTCTAAATCTGACATTGGCATATTCTTAAGATATTCTAGTCATAGTAAAGGATATATATGTTCAATGCTAGAACTAATGTAGTTGAAGAGTCTATTCATGTCAAATTTAATGATTTCACCTCACCTCTAAGAAAGGTAGTGTGTGTTGATGACTATGATGTATGTGAAACTTTTATGAAAGGTGAGTAAGGTGCTAATGAAGCTACTCAAATCGAGGAAGCTATCCAAGATGAGGTTAAAGAGGAAGGCGAAGCATTTGTTCTACTTAAGAAGGATTGGGCACATGTCAACGAACATCCCATGGATATAATCATTAACAAAGTGGAAAATGGAGTTAGGACTAGAAGAGGACCGCCGAGTACCATGGGAATTTTTCCTTCGTCTCAATGGTAGAGCCCAAGAACATCAATGAAGCTTTGGAGGATGATAAATGGTGTATTGACATACAAGAGGAACTCAGTCAATTCAAGAGGTTCAATGTTTAGGAGTTGGTTCCACCTCCTAAGGATAAGGCAATTATCAAAGTTACATGGGTTCATAAGATCAAACATGATGAAGATGGAAACCCAATGAAGAACAAGTCAAGGTTAGTGGCTTAAGGGTACAATTAAAAAGAAGGATTGGATTATGAGGAGACATTTGCACTGGTAGTAAGATTAGAAGCTATTAATCTATTATGCACTTATGCGGCTCATAAGAAGATTGAGCTATATCAAATGAAAGTTAAAAGCGCCTTCTTCAATGGAGTGAAGACCAAGTATAACATCCTCGATTTAAAAATACATAATTAATGTAATAAGTAAAATGTTTAATAAAAATAAGAATTTAGATGATAAAATGACAAAAATAAATTATTAAAAACAAGTTTAAGGAAGGTTAATGGAAGGTTAATGTTAAGTAAACAAAGAATCAATGTAAGCATAAAAATAGAAAAGTACATGTGGTGGAGGGTAGGAAAACACATGGTGGGCATGACCACGCATAATCCACATCCCACCACGCTTAGTTGTCTGGTTTGGTGAAAAAAAATATAAGTTTGGGCAATCAAGAAATGGAGCAGAACCTTCAAGAACACAATTAAAGTTCCTGAGGAAAGGGGAAGGGGAAAGAGAGAGATCTGAGGAGAGTGAGAGAGATTAAGAGAGAAACTTAAAGATTTAGTTTGGAAATTGACTTGAGGTATTGAATCGATCCTATTATCGAGTTGAAAACTCAGTGGTATTATCAAAAAAGGTAAAACTCAAAGTTTTCGTAAATTTTTACGAGTTTTGCTTTTGAAAGCTTTGAGTTTTCTTGAATGAATTATTGAAATAATTAGAGAATTGGGATAGCATTAATTTGGATTGGGAATTTACGATGTAAAAATGAATTCGGGAAATTTTAGGGTTAGGTTTAGGGTTTGTTGAGTCGAAAAGCAAAAGTAATAAAGTTTTTAGGGCATGCATTGTAATTATTGTTATAATTGGATCTTATACAAAGATTCATATGTATTTATGTAGGACGAAAGACCAGACGATCAAAGCAGGACCAGAGCACGTAGAGGTCTGAGTATTTCCGTTGACAAGTGAGTAGTCTAACTCACTTAAAATATAATGAATACGTAAATTTAATTATGATTTTGATTAATGGTCGAATACATATATGAATTGTGATTGAATGAGACAGACTGCTAAAATGTGAAAATTGTATAGAATTGGTAACGAATATGTTTATGATATTGAATTGCAAACAAGTACAAATAAAATAAAATGCAAATAGGTATGTTTACGTTTATTCATCGATATTGTTGTGTGTTTACATTGATTGATATGGATACAACATTTGGAAATCCATTGAGATATGGATATGATAGATACAAATACAGATGTGATATGGTATTGGTGGAGAGATGGTTTGGTGATTAAATGATCGTTCATATTGGAGAGGAACCACGGAGAGAGGGATATCAAGCATATTGCATATGAAATGACGTTGCATGACGATTGATAAAGAATATCGTATATGAATGAACAGGGTGTACATACGAATGGTGGAAGACAGTTCCCCATTCTTTATAATTTCCACGAGTTATAGCTAGGGAGGATTTTTCACGAGAGTTTAGAAAGAAGTACATACCAGAGGTATATTTGAATGGAAAAAGAAAGAAGTTCTTAGCTCTGAAGTAGGGGAAGATGACTGTAGCCGAGTACGAGTTATAGTTTACCCAGCTATCATACTTTCTGTGAGCTATATTGCGTCTGATAGGGATAAATGTAGATTATTTGAGGATGGTCTGAATAAGAAAATTTGCAAACAAATCCCTAAGATAGAAACGAGTGAGTATGCAGTGTTGAGAGATGCAGTGATTAGAGCTGAAGAACTTCTTAAAGTTAATGATGATGAGGTAGAGGAAAAAGCAAGTAAACAGAAGAGGGTAAGTAGCTCCAGGAAAGTTTAGCAGACTAGGTAAGAGGACAAAGTTTACCCCTACTCGTACTGGATTCTCAGGATTTACAACAGGTCGATCACGACCATTTTCTTATTCGGCTTATCGCAGTAGAGGATCAAGACAGGGAGGACATGGTAGCTCGACGACAGTATCAAGACCTGTTAGATTTCCTTGCCCGCATTGTCAGAGGCTTCATTTAGGTGAGTGTAGGTTATTGACAGGAGGTTGTTTTGTGTGTGATTAGTAGGGACATTTTGTTAGAGATTGCCCTACTAGGAGAGATATGGTTAGGACAGAGAGAGATGTATCTCAGATACAGTCAGTAGAACATAGTAGTGACCCGATGTCTATGACTATTCGTATTCGAGGATGGGGTAGAGGAGATACTTCTACTTCAGCATCTGGCCTAGGCAGAGGAGCCTCTGGTACTCAGACTCAAGGACACACTAGGGTTTTTGCAATGTCTCGACAGGAGGCAGTAAATGCCCCTGAGGTTATCACAGATGAGTTACATTTATTTGGTGTTTTTATTTATACATTGATAGATCCTGGTTCTACACATTCATTTGTAAATCCTAGAATAATACATGTAGTAAAAGTTAAACCTGAAACACTAACATAGAGCCTGGGAGTTCATACTCCATTAGACGAAATGATATGGGTACATACAGTATACAGAAATTATAAAATATAGATACAAAGTATAGAATTGACAATTGACTTAATTTTGTTAGATTTGATAGAGTTTGATCTGATTATGGGTATGGACTAGTTAGCTCATCATCGAGCTAAAGTGGATTGTTATACCAAAGAAGTCCAAACTGAACCGAAAGAACAAAATAAAGTAATATTTTGTGGAAACAGAAAACTTGTGCCTAGTTGCCTAATATCAACTATTCAAGCCTTTAAGTTGATCCGAGACGAGTGTGAAGCTTATTTTGTTCATATAGTTTATTGAACAACAACGAATGAAAACATAAAAGGAATACCAATAATAGATAAGTTCCCTAATGTATTTTTGGAGGATCTCTCAGGATTACCTCCTGATAGAGAGACGGAATTTACTACTGAGTTGATTCCTGTTACGGCACCCATATCTATACAGTCGTATAGAATGGCACCATCTGAACTACATGAACTAAATGATCAGTTGGAAGAATTACTTGATAAAGGTTTCATTCGACCTAGTATTTTACCTGGGGAGCACCTGTATTATTTGTTAGAAAGAAAGATGGAACATTACGGTTATGTATAGATTACTGCAAACTTAACCAAGTAACAGTGAAAGCAAATATCCATTGCCTCGTATTGATGACCTACTTGACCAATTATAAGGTGCCACAGTGTTTTCCAAAACTGACCTAAGATTCGGGTATCATCAACTAAAGATAGCACAGGAAGATATTCCAAAGACTGTTTTTCGAACCCTGTATGGTCATTACGAGTTTTTAGTTATGCCATTTGGTTTAACTAATGCTCCAGCAACATTTATGGCACTGATGAACAATATATTCCAGTCCTTCCTCGATCAGTTTGTGATTGTATTCATAGATGATATACTAATTTACTCGAGGAATATCGATTAACATAATGAACATTTTTGGAAATTTTGCGAGAAAAACAGTTGTATACAAAACTTAGCAAGTGTGAGTTTTGGTTGGATCACGTAGTCTTCTTAGGACACGTGATATCCGAATAGGGAATATCAGTGGATCCAAAGAAAATTGAAGCAGTAATGATTGGGAACCTCCTAAGACAGTTATAGAGATATGTAGTTTCCTGGGTATGGCAGGTTACTATCGTAGATTTGTGGAGGGGTTCTCGATTATAGCTGCACCACTGACATGACTACAGAGGAAGAATGTTTCTATCGAGTGGAATGATCAATGTCAGCAGAGTTTTGATGAACTGAAATATTGGTTAACCACAGCTCCAGTCCTTATGATTCCTTTGAGTACGAAGGATTCATCATTTATAGTGATGCTTCATATTAAGGACTTGGATATGTGTTGAGGCAAAACAGGAAAGTTATAGCATATGCCTGTAGACAACTCCGACCACATGAAACTAATTATCCAGTACATGATTTAGAGCTTGCCGCAATGGTAATTGCTCTAAAGATCTGGAGACATTATCTATATGGCGAGACATTTCAAATTTTTATCGATCATAAAAGTCTGAAATACTTGATGACCCAAAAAGAACTTAACATGCGACAAAGAAGATGGTTAGAGTTGTTGAAAGACTATGATTGTACAATTGAATATCATCCCAGAAAAGAAAATGTGGTTGCAGATGCACTGAGCAGAAAGTCATGTGTTGCTATATCTAGTTTACAACTAACACGTATGACTGATTTGATAGCTTTACGAAGCTTGAATACAAAGCTAGAGTTAACTAAATCGGGATTGTTAGTAGCAACATTAATGGTTCAAACAACGTTGTTAAGAAAGCTACAAGCAGTATAGAAATGAGATGAAGAATTTGTAGGAATGATTGAACAGATTGATCAGGGTATTGAGACCCCATTTCAATTAGTTGATGAGATGTTGATGATTAGATCCAGAGTATGTGCACCTAATATTGAGGGGATTAGATTAGAAATATTGGATGAAGCTTATAATGCTCTATATGCTATGCATCCAAGAATGAGGAAAATGTACAATACTCTAAAACAGCATTATTGGTCGCCCAACATAAAAAAAGGTTGTAGTTGAATTCGTATCCAGATGTTTAGCATGTCAGCAAGTAAAGGTTGAACATCAGGCACCAACAGGAAAACTTCAGCCATTACCGATACCAGTTTGGAAGTGGGAACGAATAACTATGGATTTTGTGATAGGATTATCACGGACACAATCTGGTAAAGATGCGGTTTGGGTGATTGTAGATAGACTGACCAAAACTGTGCATTTCTTACCTATTAAAATTGGAATCTCTCTTGAACAGTTGGCAAAGTTGTACATACGAGAGATAGTCCGATTACATGGTATTCTTATTTCCATATTATCAGATAAAGATCCTAGGTTTACTTCTAATGGTTGTCTACCCTACATTGCCAAAAGGCAAGTGTACCTCTCGGTGTAGTAAAGGGCTTAAGAGCCCCAAGTGTCGATCCCACAGAGGCAGATTACTAGCTACTCACTATTTATTATTATCTAGTCTACCAAATGTAATGAAAATTAACTAATTAATTAACTACTAATTAAACTAAAAATCAAATGAGCAAGAATAGAAAATGATGAGATTAAAAACCAATTTACTAAGGCAACACTTAGATTTCGAATCCCTAAAGTTGTTTAACCATCAATTGAAATCAGACTTAGTGTAAGGTTTGTGACTAGACCGTGGCGATTCCTAAATTATAGTAATCCCTCTCTCAAGGTAATTAACATCTAATATTAATTAACTTAACCTGAAATCTCTTTCTAAATTAAATTAATTAACACCGCATTAATGTTCTATGAATTAATCTATTAAATTT
Organism: Breynia disticha f. nivosa; assembly: GCA_948193385.1. Taxonomy (NCBI): domain Eukaryota; kingdom Viridiplantae; phylum Streptophyta; class Magnoliopsida; order Malpighiales; family Phyllanthaceae; genus Breynia; species Breynia disticha. The sequence continues at coordinate 12,549 of CANYCX010445245.1, forward strand.
GACCTTAATCCGGAGGATTTATGTCGATCTATCTCTAGATTTGCGTTCAAATCCTCTTAATTATGAGTGATCTATCGTATATTCGATCTCTCTATTAGCCCTATACGAATCAATATGTCAATCACAAGCGGCCGTCAAGCAATCAACAATGGCAAAATAATTCATAATTAAATCTCAGTCAACAAACATCGCAACACCAAAACTAAAATCAAATATCTGGTTCAACAATCAATAGTTCACCTCAACCTAAGTGTTTGGAAGAGTTTAGTCCATAATTGGAAAGAAAAACACAAATAAGATAACAAAGAACCTGTCAACGGCAGAGAAATCCATAGAGATCTAACTGTAGTTGGCACGTCTTGTAACGTCCTAAAAATTTAATAATAGAAAGATTTTAATTAATATATATAAAAATGTATATAAATTTTTCGCAAAATATTTTATTTAATAATTCAGTAAAGTATATACAATTAAGTGTGGAATAAAAATCGGGTGTGTTTAAGTCGATCGGGAACGAGAAAAACCCGAGGTTAGAGAATCAGTTGAACCGGGGGAAAAATTGTCCAACCCGAGCATATATATACCATATGTTCCTCTCTCTCTCCTCATTTACTTAAAATCCTGTTTTTTTCTCTCCTCCAACCATTTTCAAGTCCAAAAACCCTAGATTTTGTAAACCTTCATCAAAATTTGGTGTTTGGGAGTTATAGAAACGATTAGAGCTCTTAATTCGGTAAGTTTTCTGTCGTGGAATCTTGAAATTACGTTTTTCTTGCATACTTGACTTTTCGACGTGATATTTCTTCCATTTAAGCTCTGTATCGAGCGAAATATGGCTTGTTGGAAAGCTTACTGTATGTATTATCTTTTAGTAACCATTTCTGGTGCTAATTCCTTGTTTAGGTATTTAAAATCGGTGTTTGAAAGCGGGTAGGTAAAAGTGACGAGTTGGGTTTCCTAACCCTAGGTTCGTTCCGAAGTACCGTTGTTTAGGTAAGTTTCTTTGGTCTCTAGTGAGGTGATATTTATGGTTAATTTGATTGGGTCTTGAATGGTGTGTTAGTAGGGTTTAATGATAGGAAAGTGCTTAAGGTTTTGGAAAGTAAATCGGTGAATTAATGTGTAGATCTAGTATCGGGTAATAGGAGGCATAAAAATATATTTAACTAAACATATTGGAAGCATTAATAATGGTTGGTAAAGAGGGAAGAATAAATTAGGTGGAGGTGGTTAGTGAGATGAGAAAAGAGAAAAGATAAGGAAGGAACATTTAAACTAAAATCATCATTCATTTATGGTTTAGAGCAACTTTAAGCATATATGTGATTAGTGTGTTGTTTTATGATAAATAGGAGGACCTAATCAAGGAGAAGGTGGTTCCCAGTCGGGACATTAGACGAGTCTTGCGAGGTAAGTAACATGAACGCAACCATCCTTGTGTGTGATCTGTTGTGAGTAATTGTTTGATACGTTTGATCGATTGATTGGTGTTTGAAATTGTTGATGTGAATTTGGTGTGAATGATGATATTTGAGGTGCATGATATGTTGTGATTATCTCACGTGTTGTGGTATGCTTATGGACGGTTTCAGTTGTGCTATGTTGCATCTCTTTGATAATGGTTGGTGGATATGGATTATTATATGAGATTTTATGATAAATGGATCACATGCTATACTTGTGGTGAAATGTGTTTGGATGTTTGTGATGAACTAGAATGTGAGAATATAAGACCATTATGCGTGAGTTTCTGTTGGAATGTCAGGGTTGGTATGTTGTTGACATATAGTGTACATGACATTCATGCACATAGGTTCTTAGTGAACATGTGTCACTGAATGGTTTATAAAGAATCTAAGTGAATAAAATAATTGACGAGGGAGTGGTTATAACACTTAGAGTGCAAACAGGTGGTGCTTAGTGCATACTGTTAATGACATTTGGTGCTTAGTGCATAATGTCATAGTGCTTAAGGCACAATACTTCTGGTAGTATATAAAACATGCTACACTGGGCACAGTGGTTGATATTCGATATACAGACGTGTATACGAATGTGCCAGCTAGGC
>CANYCX010445254.1:0-17252 GCA_948193385.1 Breynia disticha f. nivosa
ATTTCAAATAAGTGGTCGGTTTGGTTCGGGTTCAGGTTGGAAATTGACCAACCCGAACCGAACCAGTAGGGTTGAAAAAATTTCAACCCGACACCAAACTAAACCGCCAAAAAACCACTAAAATCGGGTTGGTTCGGTTTGAATTGGTCGGTTTCGGTTTTTTTGCTCACCCATACTGCTAACCAGGGATCTAGACGGGCCTATTTTTACTGTGGGAGATCTATGCCATGATCATCCAGGTCACTTGGTAAATTAAGTAATTCGCCACGAGATCTTGAGGTTGGGTATAATCGAACCGAATCGATGAACCGAATCAAACAAACCAATCATTTTAGTTTGGTTTATTCGATTTATTGGTGGGTCCGTTTGGTTTGAACCAAACGGACCTGAATGTTTATCCCTAACAAGATCTATATATATTTTTTGCATAGAAACTAGACATTCTATTTATAGTTATTCATTTTGACATGACAATATCAATAAACTTGAATGACCTACTCTCTCTTTATCGGCCAAAGTCAAACTAATATTCAATAAACCATAGTGAAGACTCAATAATTGATCGAGCACGCATTTGGGGATTTTAGCCGACAGAAAGAAAGGGAACCCCGCTTATATATTATACATCTTTTTTTTCTTATCATGTGAGACTATCAAAACGAATTAACTGGAGGGCATATAATGGTGTACCTGGTGGTGCGAATGTAGGACAAAATTTGAGAGCCGAGCTCATAGTCTACCGCAACATATAGGTTATACATAAACCAATTATGCTAAGATGACGGTTTAGGTCGGCTCATGTTTAAACGAGTCAATTTATTTAGGATTTGAACTTTAAATGGTTTAAATGAGTTGATTCATTCATGACTCGAACTCGCTTAATCCCGAGCCGAACTCGACTCATTTATTAAACAAGCACATGGACTTGCATGTTTATAACGGATAACTGTTAACTTTAGAGATGGCAACGGGGACGGGGATCTCCGGGGACCCCATTCCCCATCCCCGTCCCCGAAATCCGGTACCCAAACCCATCCTTGACTCCGTTCCCGTCGGGATGGTATTTTGGGTACCATCCCCGTCCCCGTCGGGTATCGGGGATCCCCGCGGGCATCCCCGATACCCGCTTTAATACTAAAATTTAATTTTTTGAAAATATATATATATATAATTTAATTTTAATAATTAGAATACAATATTTTTAAAAAAAATAATTATATATATATATATATACACACATATATATAAAAATAATATTAATAACATATATATAATATAAATATATAATTAACAGGTATGGATACGGGCATACCCGACGGGGACGGGGACGGGGACGGGGATTCCCCACGGGGATGGAGGGATTACCATCCCCGCCCCCATCCCCGATTTTTTCAATCGGGGAATCCCCGTCCCCGTACCCGGTCAAACCGGGGATTCCCCGGTCAAAACGGGGACGGGGAACGGGTTCCCCGTCGGTTACGGTTATAATTGCCATCCCTACCTAGAACGTTTAACCTTGCAACGTTTCCTTTTATGTGCAAGGCAGTATTTGTTCTTAGATTCTGTGTATAATGATCCCAAATACTTTCACAAATAATTTTAACTTAAAATTTTTAATAATTTTACCGCCATATCGTAATGACAACAAAGAAAGTTCCACATGAGAAAATTTAAATTTTATAGGGAGGTGAGACAGAAAAGCAAAGAAAGTTCACTAACCCAAATTAGCACACATGTAAGTATGTATGTATGTCCCTAGGTTAACAAGACCATAAATTATGTTATGTGACAATACAAAACCTCATGGCATAGGGCAGTCAGTATGTAGCCACTCAAGGTCTCTTTAGACCCTTCCTCAACCATCACTACATATCAATTATTAAGCCTTCCCGATTGCCCTTTTGATTGACTACCTTTTACGCTCACTACAAGCACCCTGAAAAACCAGGAGGTTATGATGATGTTTTTTAGTAGCTGTTTTGCCACAACTGTTGAGTCTGCTTTGAGGGTTGACCTTGAGACCCGCCGAGTGACCCGTCCCTGGAGTTCTGCTGCTGGTGTTCCAGTGAAATCGCCGACTGGTAATAGTTAGGATACCCAAGACCCCCAAAATGTTGTGATGGCTGCTGACCTTGCCGGAATCCACCTGGCTGCTGGTTTTGCCCCTGGAAGTTGTAATATGTGTTAGTAGGGACTGCTGACATTGTTCGTGAACCAGGACCGTGAACCCACATTGCCGAATTTTCATTCTGGAAACAGAAACCATAGTTTCAATCTCAGGATGCAAATACAAACAACAAATTACAGCAACACAACAGCCAAGAATTAACAGAGTTGCAGGCCTAAAAGTAAGTCATCCAAGAAACATCAACAAAAAACAAGTTGTTAGTGAAACCGTCACACGGAACACAAACTAACAGCTAATCTGCGTATAATTAAGCAGTGGCATTACCTGTTGAAGCGACATCAAATGACTGCCATCCTTGTATTGGGAGCCCAACACATCCTCATAGCCCAAGCTTGTGCCAGTAGGGGCAGTGGGTTGATTCAAAGGGAAGTTTCCCGTGGGAATACTGGTTGAACTCCCAAAGCCATATCCAGAAGCAACAGCAGCAGACTGCGGCAAGCTGCTCACTGAAACACTGTTCTTGTATTGTGGGAGCACTGCAGCTAAAGATTGATGATATGTGCTGTTGCCAGCAAAGGCCTGCTGGAATGCTGACGGCATGTAAGTATAGCTCTGCGGCAGAAAAGGATAGCCAATCATGTTTGCAAAGTGGCCCAAAGGAAGAGTAGGCTGTGAATAAGGATGCACAGCTAGATGTTGAGGAAGGGCAGGTCCTGTTGCAACATTGCCCCCAGAAAGTGTCTGTTGAGTTGGCTGGGGAGAAGAAATACCACCTGCTCTAAGAGCCTGTGCAAGTATCAGAAAATGATCAAAACAAGGGGGAAGCAAATGCTAACATTAAATTCAGCCACATCATCCATGAAAAAGTTTTTTTTTTTAAACTCCAATCAACCGTGCTTGATAAAGAACTTACTATCCACCTTATACCGATTCATTTCATTGTTTATGAGAAAAATCAAGGAGAAGAGCATGATTACACATTCCAAGACAATGGCAATCCACAAATATCAATTTACCAAAAAAATTGCAATTACCCTTACATCAATTTGTATCCCATTCCCAACTATAATCTCTTTAAGAAGAAAATATGAACATAAAGAGAACTCATTTCATTGCATAAGACAATCTCTTTCTCTGAAAACATGCAGCCACATAGAATTCACAAAAGATAGAGCAAAGGATACCTCAGACATAGATATACTTGGACCACTTATTGAAGATGTTGTATTGCTGTATTTGATGGGCATTGACTGTGAAACAGGGAAAGGGGAATATGGAAGCTCAGGTTCCCTTCCAGGCTGAACAGTTGAAGCTAACAGACTACTTTGCAGTGAATTTGAATAAGCTTGCTGTAACAAATAAAGAGGAGAAAAAACCAACAAAAGAATTAATAGCCTTCAGAATAAGAAGCAAGTATTAAAAGAGAATACAAGTGCACTTGGATAATTTTCATTATATATGCATATAAAATTTAACTGTTTTTTCATTGTTATCCTAAAACACACACACACTACTGAAATTTTCATTCAAATATTACCATCATGTTTGCAAAGGGGGCAGGAGCAATATTTTGCATCTGAGAGCTTGATTGTGGACTATGAAATGCATCATTCAGCGTTTGGGTGTTTTCATAATTATACCCAGGTGCAGAAGAGGAGAATGCATATTGATTTCCTTGTGCAGCATCAGAGGTTTCCTCCTTTAGCACCTCTTGCTGTGGAATTGAAGAAGAATCATAGTTCCCTGTATTTACACCAGCTCTAGGCACCAAATTTTCGTCTGGGTTACTTCTGAGATGTTCTTCACCATAGTACTCGGAATTTCTGACAGAATTTATGCCAAATTGTAAGAACCTGAAAGGTAAATTGGGGAATTTTTGCAGCACAACATCGCATATAAGGCATACCTAGCATCCGAATGTGCTGCTGCTGTGGAATCTGCGACTTCAGATGCCTCCTCCAAGTTGTTATTCAAGGGCATTGAAGCAAATGGTCCAGATAGACCAGAATCAATGCCAGCTCCAAAGCTCCCAAAGCTCAAGTGTGAGCACTCTTGCGCATGCACTTGCAGGTGATTTGGAATTATTACGGAAGGACCATCATCTTCAGTAGTTGCACCTTGCTCGCTTTGTAAACTTAGATGCTGGAGGTTTGCAGCAACTGATGAAGCACCTTCTTCAGCTGAATTATAATAACAAGGAACATGAACACATTCAAAATTAGAAATGAATAAACAGCCATAGTCACCTCAGGAAGCTCAACGACACTAAAAAGGGTCACTAAGTATTTACAAACATGCAGAAAATAATCAAGATACAACATGGTTTATGGAAAAGTAATCCACAAAGTTGTATAAGTAGCTTACCGTCATTATGCTCAAAAGCATGCCTATGAGGTATGTAGGTACCAACATTTCCATACAAATTATTATCGTAGAGAGATGAGCCCCGAGAATCATCCTCATGGATATTTCTACTGGATACAGATGCAGGTTCCACATGGTTTTCATTATGAGGTTCAACATCATCTTCATCTGAAGATTGATCATCATCTAACTGGGACTTCACATGGTGACTAGCTCTATCCAGAGGTAAATTGGATGTATCTACATAGTGTTCAGAATCTGGAGGTACCTCCAACACAGAGGAAGCGCTAGCAGCAGGTGGTTGCTCAATTGATGGCCATTCATCCTGCTGATTTGCAGCAACATCCATACCAACATTTATCTCTGACCCCTTGGAAGCATGATTTTGGGATGATGGCAACTCGGGGTAAGAAGATGATGGAGGAGGGCCTGCAGCATGATGATGATTCACACTAGGTTGAAGTGGTGTGGCAAATGCTTTGTTTTGAGGCCGGCCCATTTTCACAATGTCCACCATTGATACTTGACCAGGGATCCCCAACCAGGGAGACTTAAATGCAGAAGAAGACTGAGATGATGGCAAAAAGAAGTCATCATCAAAATCTCCTGCAGGCATTTTATTTTCTGCGGCCACAGAATCACTGGAAGTAGAAAAAAGAAAATTAAAGATTAATAAAAATATTGCGGCACCAACATATACTGCTAACTAATCTCATGCTTTTCATCATTAGAAAAATGCAAACCTTATTCACATTTCACATCAATCAAAGCATCAACATAAAAGATTTAATAAGTGAAAAAACCATATAGACACAAATATTAGCTCATTTCAACAAAAATTTAATAAGTGAAAAAACCATCAACATAAAAGATTTAACCAAGAGAACCTGTGCAACGCCTGATGCTCGTTCGCATTATTTCCAGCTATGCCTGCTGCATTGAATGAAGAACCAGTATGAGCATGGGATCCAATTTCCCTCTTGTAGGCAGGTTTCCCATGTGTTACACTTGACTCTGGATAAAGAAAAGAGCAAAGATAACAAACAGACTCAATAATTATCAATGCTTATCAAGATTAAGAGTTCAGGCATTACAAACTATAAGATTCGAGTTCAACCATTACAAACTATAAGATCCGAAATTCTGGATGAAAGCTGAATTCAAGCTAGCTCATACCATTATAGCCAAATTGAGTAGACCCACTGCGCCCATATCGGTCCGTGCCACCTCTTCCAGCACGATGTCCCACACTGCTAGCACCACGGGATGGTCTTGGATCTACGTCCTTGCTCTGAACAGGAATAAAAATACAAAAAAAAGCAACATTTTTTTAAAAAAATCAATCATCCAGGAAAAAAATAGAAATCATAAATGAGAAGTAAAATGAAAATTTGAGAAAAAATATAAGTGGGGTTGACAAAGAAATACTGCACAAACACATCTTAAAGGAATGCCGTCCAAAATAGGGGTGCACAGTGTATGACCATTGTATTCTCATTCATTGTAAGAAATTGAATAGCAAAAGAATTTCTTTCTACCCACCTCTTTTTTCTTTTCTCGTTTGCTCTTCACCTCATGGAAGGGATCTAAACCAGCGAGTAAACTCCAGATTAAATGCATGCTTTCACAAGTGATGCAAACATGTTTTGCAAATAAATATAAAGAATCACGACATACACAACAAAAACAAAAAGACACAGTGAAAGTAACCTACTAGTCTAAGGACTCCATCAAAATCATTCAAAATAAGGACACACTTCACTAAGGCACCTATAAGCACATAGAACAAAATAGTTTTGAAGAGAAACACAAATTAGAGCGAATCGTGTGAAAATAACAATAATACAACCGCAAGAACCGTCACAATTTATCAGAAAGATAATGCAACCTAAAGCATAAACAAATAAAGCAGCAATCCTCATAATTATCCAGAACCGCTATACCACTATCAAATACACTTTAATCACCCAAAAAAAATTCCTCTTTTAGATTAGTTAATTAATCTCTTCCCACCCAACATCTCCACGCCCTGTTATACAACCCACACCAACAGCTACACCCCACTCTGCTCAAAACACAAAATTAATTACAATAAATTTGCTGCATACTAATCCATCAAAAGACTCTTCAGTTAAATTACAACAAATAATCATAAAGAGTAAGTAATCCATCAAACTCTAATCACAATAATAAAAACCGAAAACCATGCAAGGAATCAATTAAAAGTTAACTATTTCAGTTCGTAACTAAAACAACAAACGCACCCACCAAAAAAGTAATATCTCCAAACAAAGCAATTTTTTTTAAAGTACAAAAGAAGACCTTGAGAGAGGAGGCGATTAACAGCCTCATTAGGGTCCATGTTACAGTCCTTAAGCATAGCATAGATCTCAGCTTCTGGACAGTTAACAATCTCCTTTAAGCTCTGAACAATCTTTCTAGACCCCGCCGGAATCCCTGATAATCCGTTATTACCCTTCCCATTATTACTAATTACTCCTCCCTTACCACTCATCTTCTGTTCCTCTCTCGCCTCGAATTTTTCTTCTGAAGTTCGGGTTCGATGGCGATATTTAGATCTGGTAGTGAACGACGTCGTTTAGGGTGTGGAGGCGGTGTATGTGTGACGGAGGTGGGGAAAAATAAATTATGTAGAAGTTCCTACCCTGTATGCTTTTTAGAACCCAAACCAAACCCTCCCCCACGCTTTTTTCGAATTTTTTTATTGTTTTTTATTTTTTATTTTTTTATTTAGGGACATGATTATACTTTCTAAACTTATTGCAATGTGATCTCATTTGGGAAATCACATGAGAAGGATTGCCTATTTTTAGATATTTTTTAAAGTGAATTTAAGCGATAGTGCTAAATTTGTTTTTAGAATTATATATATTTCAAAAATTATGTACTTGTAATTTTTTTAAAACAATTGATTTATTTTATTAAAGTTATAATCGTCAATATTGTGACGCGTAAATATTCTAATTAAATTGAAAACATTACAATAAGTAGTATTTTGTTATTCTCATAGCGTTATTACGACAAACGCTCTGTTAGAATTTTTGTGGATGTCGGATGAGTATTTTATTATTCTCATAGCGTTATTACGACAAATACTGTGTTAGAACTCTTGTGGAGGACGAATAAGTATTTTATTACTCTCATAGCGTTATTACGACAAATGCTATGCTAGAACCTTTGTGGAGGTCGAATGAGTATTTTTTTAATACGTAATTTTATTGAAAAAGTTATACCTTTTATAGGTCTGTATTTGAATGTTTTCTAAAATAAAGGACTATACTTCAATTTAGTAAAATGCAGTTGTGTTGGAATTTTTTTTAGATTATTTTTTGTTAAAATTTGTATGAGAAAAAGTCATCATCAATGCCTCACTCTTAAAAAAAAAACAAAAAATACAAAAAGGAATAAGTGAAGAAAAGAAGAGCGGCGCTTACTAAAATTAATTAGTACAAGAAGTTTGGAGATGATAAAAAAGTGCTAAAATGACAGAGTTGCTTCAGCTTTTTTTTTAAGGAAAAAAATCCTCAGAGTAGAATGTTTGGCCATCACCTTTAATTTGAAAAGCAACAAAAGGCTTTAATTGACCAATTACAACCATCCATCACATGTTATAATAACATTCTATTATTTACAATTATCACCAAACTTAAATCACCTTACAATTCCGATTATACGGGTCGTACTGTATTTTTTAAATACTAAATATTATTATTTGATATAAATATTAAAAATTAAATTCATACCATCTTGTTATAACTCAGTTTTCGTGTTATCAGAATAAAAATTATGCATTATTGTTTAAGAATTAAATGAAATTTGAGGAAATCTACATCTCACGTCTCAAATACTTGAGGAGCCAATATAAATAACTTAATGGGTTATCAAAAAAAATATATATATAAATAACTTAATGGAAATCAAAGATCGACATCAAGGCGTGGAAAAGAAAACAATTTAATCAAGTTTTGTAATTTCGATTACGGACATTAGAGGGTAAGAATGTGGTTAATGATTTTTTTTTTTCTAAAACACGATGTATCCTGACATTCCAGAGTAATCTTCGTTCAAGTCGGGCGTATCACAATGACAGTAAAGTTTTCTTAACCGAGTTTTAGTGCAGTTACGTGCTCAAAATTCGAAGTCAAAATCTTTAATTAAGTTAAAACAATCATACACCAGTTGATTTAAAGCGTATAAAGTATGATGATTGTGGATTTGTGTGTTATCCAAATAGTAGGATGTTGCGGTGTAGAGTGTTGAAAAAGTATTGGTCAAGAGTGGCGTGTACAAATCCGGAACCACCACGAATCTCGTCCTACTAGATCGTCTACCTCACACACACATTATTTTAGGGATTTTTACGTATTTAGATAATTAATTGAATAATTATTGGTACTATCTGATCTAAAATAAGTATTATTTAAATTTGTATATTTTTATTAATATATATTTAATATATTTTAGATATATCAAAAAATTATTAAATTAATTTTATGTTAAAAATATAAAAGAAATAAAAATATTATTAAAATAAATTATTGAATATTAAATATTAATAATATATAATATATTTTTTTTAAATAAATATTATTTTAAAACAAAAAAATAATTAGTTACATGTAAAATTTTTAATAATACAATACATAAATAAGAAAAACTTGTATTTATTAATTTAATATAAAATTGATAGGAAATAAATTCGATTTAACAAATTACTAAGGGCTCACTTGGAGTAAATGGGAAGGGGAAGTTGAACTTCTCCGAAAAGTGAAAAGATCGTCTTATTTGGTTGCATTTTCTATTTCAACTTTTTCGAAAAGTTGAACACTCTACTCCCCTCATTTAGTGAAAGTTATTTATCTAGCAAAAATTAGATAAGGTGAACTTGATTAAGAAAGTTGAAATATATTTACTTTTATATCATTTATTTTATTTTATAAAATATTTAATTAGTTATTAACAAGAATAATTATATAAATATAAATATTAATTTATAAAAAAATAATAAATATTTTTTACTTCTTGAAAAGTATAATTTAAAATAAATAAATATTTTTATATTTTTTTAAAATAATTTTTAAAAAATACGACTTTCAAAAAAAAAATTTAAAAAATTCTATCAATAATTAAGTGAAGTATTGGTATATTTCAGTAAATTTTAGGTCGTGTGCGTTCGAAACTCTACTCATTAGATTCATCCACGCGCTCTAAGCACCACCTGTTACGGCAATCATAATCCAATCACATCATTAGTGTCAGCATACACTCGACCGCACACAACAATTACCCAACAGAAACACATCAACCTTCCCTTCCTAGCCTCACCCCACCAAAAACGGAAAAATGAAGACGCTGTTGCTCTGCGACTACTCACTCTCCCCTCCACTTAAACTAATCAGCAGAAACCCCCAAACTACCCTCAACACGAGTGCCACGTGGACCAAGAAAACCTTACTCGGAGTATTATCCGGAGCCCTCTCTCTGAACCTCCTTCTCTCTCCTCTTCCTTCGCTTTCGCTCCAGTCTCCCGCCGTGCAGATTCCGCCGCTTCCTAATGAGTACTGTCACGAAGACGATGAGGAAGGAATTGAAGAGAGAGACGAAGATGTTAGTAATGAAGGAATTGTGCAGGAAGCATGGCAGATTGTGAACGATAGCTTTTTAGACACCGGTCGTCGTCGATGGACTCCTCAGATTTGGGAGGTAATGACGCGTGGTGTTTCGAAGAGTGTAATTAGCGTTTCGGTTATGATTGTTGTTTGTTATTGCAGCAAAAGAGAGAGGACATATTTAGCAGCACAATTCAAACAAGGTCAAAGGCTCATGACGTCATAAAGAGAATGTTGGGGAGTTTGGGAGATCCGTACAGTCGGTTTGTTTCACCTGCGGAGGTAATTAATTGGTTGGTTCAGTGTTTTGATTAGGTGAGTTTGTTTGTTTTGTGCTGACGTGCTCTTCAGTTGTGTTATTCCATGGGATGTGGTTGATAAAAGTTGTCGAAGATGGCACGCTACGACATGTCTGGCATTGGAGTAAATCTCAAGGAGGTTCCTGATGGTAATGGAGGAGCCAAAGTTAAGGTTCTGGGACTTTTGTTGGACGGACCTGCTCACACTGCTGGTGTCAGACAGGTTGCCAATTCACTTATTGACTGCTTTTGTAATTTTCGGTATGGTTGTGCATGTGTTGGAATGAGCTTCATTGTATTTTGATTTGTTTCTTTGTTTTTCTTTTAAGGGTGATGAGGTTTTAGCCGTTAATGGAGAAGATGTTATAGGGAAATCGGCATTTGAAGTTTCGACATTGTTGCAAGGCCCTAATGAGACTTTTGTGACTATTAAGGTTTTTGAGTTTATATATATATATGTTGGTATTGACTTTGTTGATTTCTCAGAATTTAATTGTTAAATTCCAGGTGAAGCATGGGAAGTGTGGACCTGTTCAGTCAATAGAAGTTCAAAGGCAACTGGTTGCTCGAACCCCAGTGTTTTATCGGCTAGAACAAACAGAAAATGGCACTATTCCTGTTGGTTATTTGCGCTTAAAAGAATTCAATGCATTGGCTAGGAAAGATCTAGCAATTGGTTAGATGTTTATCTTAGTTCAACATATATTTATTTTGTGCCCCTGTTGCTGCGATACATTTAGAATATGGCTTAATGAATCAATGCCTTTTGCAGCAATGAAGCGTCTTCAGGACATGGGTGCCTCATATTTTGTTCTGGATCTTAGAGATAACCTTGGTGGACTAGTGCAGGTTTTTTCACCCCTTCGAACTTTATCTGTTGTTATTCTTTTTCATAAAGATTTAGCTCTGATGTTCATATCTAGCAGGCTGACAGGTGATTGCCAAATGCTGAGATTAATTTTTTTCATTTTTGTTCTTTCAGGCTGGAATTGAGATCGCCAAGCTCTTTCTGGATGAAGGGGATACGGTATGTGAGCTTACAAGCTTTAGTTTTATGTAATGTTTTGCTGCCTGCGTGCTTTTTGCTGTATAGGGGAAATCTTTTAACTTTTCGGCTACGCATTTCTTTTTTACCCTTTTGGGTTGACAATCTCGTTCTCACCTGTTTTGACTAGAGCTCTTAAGTAGTCCTGTCTACCCAACCCTCTCTGCTTTCCTTCGCTATCTGATTACAAACATAGACTGAAATATCATGAATTATTCATTAATGTATGTATGCATATGAACAGGTGATTTACATTGCTGGAAGGGATCCCCAATACCAAAACAGTGTCATTGCAGATACTACACCAATGGTTACATCTCCTCTAATTGTATGCACTTTTACCTCTCTGATATCTTCTCCTGCTTTGTTTTTTGTCGTTATCGATGTATCCTAGCTATCTTTAACTTTTTATGTGCAGGTGTTGGTGAACAACAGAACTGCCAGTGCAAGTGAAATAGTGAGTGTTTACTTTTAAAATTATGCTTGTATTATTTTGGCTTTACTGTTTCAATGTTACATTCAAGGTTCTCATTTCAGGTTGCATCTGCACTTCATGATAATTGCAAAGCGGTGCTTGTCGGGGAAAAGACTTTTGGAAAGGTTAGCTTACTGTTTGTTTCTGTATGCTTGTTCTATTAGTAGATGTTAGAATTCTTCTACTTTTTTTTTTTTGATATGGTAGAATTCTTCTACTTTGTTTAGTCTCAAATGGGGTAGAATGGTGAAAAAAGGATATTTAAATAGCTGTCAGCTTGTGATTAAGGCCCAGTTGGAGAAAGTTTTTTATGGGTCCAAAGGGAAGTAGGGAATCTTCAGGTGGTATTCATAATGCTAATGCTGTGGCTAAACTTGTTGCAGGGTTTGATCCAATCAGTTTTTGAACTTCATGATGGATCAGGTGTGGTGGTAACTGTGGGGAAGTATGTTACACCAAATCACATGGACATAAATGGCAACGGGATAGAGCCAGATTATAAAAAAATTCCCTGTAAAGCTCTTTTGTTCTCCATCTCTATTCCTTTTTAGACAGTGATGGCCATCATCTGACCAATGTCTATTTGCAGCATGGAGTGATGTGGCTCAACGTCTGTCTGAGTGCAGTAGGCATCGGCAAGGATAGATCCCCCAAGACTTTCTCGAAAATTATTACACTATTTCAGTGAAGATTACAGCTTGATGATTCTTTTGCTTATGGGCTGATGTATATTGACCAGCGTAGAAGACCTAGTTGGTGAACACATTCTGATGAGGACATCTGTTTTACAGTCCTGGAACAACTGAGAGCCACTGATGCAGAGGATACGTCTCCGAAAAATACAGAGTAGAGAGGTTTGATACTCGAAAAGTTATAATGGCAAAACCAAAAGAAATGAATTTGAAAAGAAAATTGTCATTTAGAAATGAATGACCAGGTGAATAACAAGGTGGACATTTTTTTTGTCCGTTTCTTGAAATTTGGAAATGTATAACCCTTGAATACTCTTTCTATTGATTCGGAACCTGTAAATTCTGCCTAATGGAATACGTACGGTGTGCGTGCTGAGTTGCGATGCCGGTATCACTCGTCTTCAGGATGATTGGTGTTTGCTGTAGGTTGATTTCTCTTATGCAGCGTGCCATGTTTTGAGGCTTCTTCGTGAACATCAAGCTACAAATTTGTTGGTGATTTCCGACACTCATTGTGTTTTTAGCATCTAAGTTGGCGAAAGAAGACATGTAATACAATTAATTAAGCAGTGCCTTCATTCCTAAGAATTGCATATGCTATATAGCAGACAATCTGCATATTTCCTCCTACTAGCACTTAAATTTAGTCAGCCCTTTACAGTTATACCTAACATAGCAGAAATCTTTCAAACATTGCGTTATATGTACAGCTACAAGTGTGATCATGGTTTTTTATTCAGCACACCATAAAACTGTAAAAGCAGCAGCAGCAGCAGCAGCAGCACTAAAGTAAGAAACAAAAACAGCACACTAATGCTCTCACTCCTTGTCACTCACTAAAACCATAACATCATAAGATTTAATTCCCAACAGATTAGCCTTTAAGCTTTTTTAGACACTTTTGCACCTTCTCTTGCTTGCAAAATTTAACTACCACAAATCCTCCACTCAAGTTTTCTGATATTCTTTCTTTCCCCCTCTTTGATCTAAGAAACAGTTTATCTTCATTTTTTTTTATTTATATAACAAATCTAACCATGTTTACTGATTTCTTCTTTGCATCGACACCATTTCTTCTTCTTCACTTAGCTTCTCTATCACTGTTCTTCCCTTTCAAGATTATTCTGCTCCATGGTATTCACGCTTATCCCATCAATGGCTTCAAGATTTGTTCAGTTCATCTTAGTCTTCTTCCTTATTTCAGGTGATTCTTAGCTCTTTCTTCAATTGTCGAGACAAATCCATTAGGACTATTAGTTCGTGTTAGTCATGTCGTAATCGTGTTGTGTTTTTTTTTAGCATTATGTTTTTTGGTTATTATGTACTGGGATATACTGCAGAGGAATGGAATTAACTGTTTTATGGAAACGATTTCACAATGACCTGATAGTTTTCTTCGACTTGACAGACAAAGTCACTGCAAAGAAGTTATTTTGAATTCTTATACACATTTCAACAAATTTTGCTCAATTTTATTTCAAATTGGCATAAAGCAACGAATTTTTCTTTTGTTTTCGGCTACATTTTAGTTCTGAACTTAAAGACAAATGCTTTAATGGTTTTGCTATGACCAAATCTCTTTTTTATGTTCAGTATTATCAGCCAGAATGAGCAACTTCACTTCTATCCTTCAACATAAAAAAGCAAAGAATCCAAGAAAACTTATCTTGCCTTCTTCATTTCTTCAGGCTCAAGTATCGCAGAGAGTCAACTTGAAGCAACGGAGAGAGACAATTTAATCAGCCCAGAGGACTATCCACCTTTCTCATCTGCAACTTCCACCAGTCAGCTAGATACTGTTCCTACTGTCAATCCAACTACTCCTGGAACAACCCCACCTATAGTTAATCCTATAGAATCTCCTCCGGCGCCGATTACTGGCACCACAACACCGATCAACCCACCAACGACAACAACTCCGACCACGTCAGGTGGTCAATGGTGCATCTCAAATCCAAATGCTCAATCAACTGCATTACAGGTGGCTCTTGATTATGCTTGCGGTTATGGCGGAGCTGACTGTTCTGCAATTCAGCTAGGTGGAAGTTGTTATGAACCGAGCACTGTTCGTGACCATGCTTCTTATGCCTTCAACGATTACTACCAGAAGAATCCAGCTTCTACCAGTTGTGTCTTTGGTGGAACAGCAATGTTAACCAGCACTGATCCTAGTAAGAATTTTCCAGATTTACAACCAACTAGTACTCTTCATGTTGAAACTCCTTGATGTTTGCAAATCAGCTTAAGGGGCTGCACTTTTGATAGTCTAGTGAGGCACAATTAAACTGCATAGAGAACTCAACATCTAAACATATTCTCGAGTTATTTTAATTTCTTGCTAACATCACCGCAGGCAGTGGAATTTGTCACTTTGCATCATCCAAATCAACTCCCAGGTAACTTTTAGATTTATCCTTTATGCTAAGCCTGTTATATAACAAGTTTCGAAGACTAATTCTTCCTCTTTATATATTGTTTTTCCCAAAAAACAACAGCATTAGTCCCCCAGTTAACCCAACACCAACAGTCACAACTCCGACCACAATGGCTCCTCCAGATATTATGACTCCCCCAGATAACATCACTCCAACAGTAACCACGCCGAATGGACCAACAGTTTATGGTGTAGCGGAACCGACAGGTCTTCCCAGCTCTGCACCTTCCGTCTCATGCAGCTTACTGCTTGTCTTCTCTGCCGCTGGATTCGTGGAGTTGCTTGCTGCAGCAGTTCGTTTCTGAGCATATGATAACTGAACATCACACTGCACAATGAGATGAAAGTCATCTTGATTGCCAACAAGTTATACGCAGTCGGTAAAGACATGGGCAGCATAAGTTTGTCCAAAGTTGATTCTTAGCATAAATTCTATTCAATATACATTTCCTATGTATCCATTAGTCGATTAAACAGATAAGGAGAAACAAAATAGCATAGAATGTAATAATAGGTTCTCATACTTGTAGGCAAGTTCATTAGGGATACCTTCTCTACAGTACCAGCATACTAAATAGAAAAGCTCAAACCGATTTAGGGTTTTTCATTTTGAAGAAATTTACTCTTTTAGAAACTAGAAGAATTTATTTATGAATGGCAGATTAGTTAAACTTCAAGATGTTGAATAGTTCTGGCCATATGAACACGACCATAATCCATTTCTAACACTTTTTTTTTGTCTTAAACACGCGATATTCTGCGATGCCCAGATTAATCCTCTTTCGAACCGGGTAGGACCACAAAGGCGACAAAACTCTTCCAACCAAATTTTAATGCAGCTGCATAACAATACTCGAATTCGATATCTCTGATGAAGCTAAAACAACTAGAGATCATATGCTGCAAGCAGTTATGAACTTTAATTCCCTTATTGTGTCAACTTCAACCAAACACAGCATATGAAAATCATAATATAAGGTTGAAAAAACAACTAAAATCCCATCAATTTATTCACCATGTGCAAATCAGTGAGCAAAAGATTTCAGATAACAAACTCACGGAACCGTTGTAGAGTCCAGAACAGTAGCTTCAGCAGATGGCTGCTGTGTTGGGAGGGGAATATAGTTAAATCTGTGACAGGTAGTGGAGCTATCACAGTAGTCTTCAAGAATATCACCTTCTTGAGAAGTAAAACCAATTGTGTGAATCATATTAGGCCAGCATTGTTCACTAATTACTCTTATAGCTTCACAACAACCATGTCCCAAGTAAGTTACAGAATAATCTCTGCGTTACATGCTTGCAGTTGCATCAAAGAGTCCCAGCAAGTAGTTGAATCAATTAGAATTCTTAAGAATATTAGTGGAATTTTTTAAAAAAATTGATGTATAATGTCGTGTTGATATTGATATTAACAATTGTTATTTCTAGAAAATTTTATATAAATACATTGTCTTATAGACAATATTTATTTATAATACATGTAAAAATCAATTAGAATTCTTAAGAATATTAGTGGAAATTTTTGTTGATAAAGCATTGAAGTTAAATTTAGACAAAAAAAAAAAGATATAAGATATTAAATTTATACATAAATACAATAATTGCGTAATTATCTTAAATTAACAATTGTCATTTGTAAAAAAATAAAAAAAATTGTGATTTTTATATAAATGCATTACTCAATAAATAATATTTATTTATGAATAAAACTATTGGGACTAAATTTAGAAAATATTAGTAGGGAGGTGGTTATAAATGAGAAATTATCCTAAACGGAAGCAAATTTGGGCTTAAGACTGTAAAATGCAGCCCAATGGGGTAAAAATAGCCCATTAAAATGGCCGCCACTAAAGCACGGCCAATACAGTATAGCAGAGTATCGCCACGGATGATGAGAAACTTTGCCAACACGCTACAGACTTCTTCTCAAATCTGTATACCTGCGAGGATAATGACATTCCGGTGTTTCAGGTGAAAAACAGATTTCCGCACCTCTCTGAGCAGGAGGTGAATTCGTTGGGAAGAGAAGTTTCTGAAGAGGAAGTTAAGGCCGCTGTTTTCGGGATGAGTCCAAATAAAGCGGCTGGCAGTGATGGTTTGTCGGCATATTTCTTCCAGTCACAATGGGATATAGTTAAGGGGGATGTGACCAATCTTGTTCAAAAGGCTTTCTCTTCTGGAG
>CANYCX010445514.1:0-15632 GCA_948193385.1 Breynia disticha f. nivosa
ATATATTTTATCAAAATATAATTTTATTATGAAAATGATTCATCTTTAAATAAATCATATGCATATTTGAAATATAAAGAAAATATGAAAGCCACATATT
Organism: Breynia disticha f. nivosa; assembly: GCA_948193385.1. Classification (NCBI taxonomy): domain Eukaryota; kingdom Viridiplantae; phylum Streptophyta; class Magnoliopsida; order Malpighiales; family Phyllanthaceae; genus Breynia; species Breynia disticha. The sequence goes on from CANYCX010445514.1 coordinate 101, forward strand.
AATATAAAAAAATCAAATATGTAATCGAGTTTATTCACGAACGTTAAACGATCTTGTTCGTGAGCTTTCGAGTCGAGTACTACCTTGTTCAGACCCGACTCGTTTAACTATCCGAGCTTACTATTTTGTTCACGAACAAGCTTGATTGTAAACGAACCGAGCTTAAACGAGCTTTTATCGAGTTTGAACTCGAGTAGCTCACGAGTAGCCCGGTTCATTTACACCCCTAGAGGAAAGGATAAAATTGCTTTATTGAATTAAAAAAAAAGGACCAGCCACAGAGTTATCAAATTCAAGGGATGAAACCATTGCTATAAAAACCGAATCGATCGGTCGGACTGATGAATCGGTAAATCGGTCATTGGTTCGATTCTGGTTTACCATTAAACTGGTCTGCAAGCGAACCGATATTAAACTGGTGAAAATCGGTGAATTAGTCCGTTCAACCGGTGAATCAGACCAGTTTTAAATATTGAAAAAATTAAATAATTTTATATATTTATATATACTTATTTATTTATTTATATTATTTTTAAATTAACGGTTCAACCAATAAACCACCGGTTCGATGAATGAACCAACCACCGAGTCTTTTTTCCGGTTCGATCATCTGTTCAATTCTGATAACACCGGATGAAACTAAAGATTAGTTGGAAAACTAGGATGAAAAAAATTTAGGCTGTGTCATTAAGAGAAAACAATATCATTTTTTTGGAAAAATTTATGTAAAAATTAGAAAAATAAAAAATATGTTCAAAATATATTTTTTCAAAGAAAAATAGAAAAGTAGTTTTTTAAATTATAACCAGAGTTTCAAAAAAAAGTTTAAACGGGTAAATCCAACACGATCTGGTTATGACCTATTATAACTCGTTAAAAATTTATTAATAACTTTATAAAATAAAATATTTAAAACATATACAAAAATTTAATATGAAAAATATGAAAAAATATTTATGAAATCATATATTTTAAAAAATAGATCTAAACATATATATAGATTTGAATTTTATGTAATAGATGTTAAATAGGTTAATTTTAACTTATTTAACATGTTAATCCATAAAAATAAATAAGATAATTTGTGTCAATTAAATTGGTCAATCATTTTAGTGAATTTTTCTATGCAATATCATTATTTATGATATAACATTAAAAGAAATTGAATTTGTTTCATTGTATCTAATTGTGCATTCTTTAATCGCATTTTCAAGTAAAAAAATGTCATTTTTGTCTCATTGTGTCAGTTAAATAAGTCAACTCGCTAACTCGTTTATTAAACGGATTAGGTTTGAGTTTTACTTTCTAACCCATTTATTAAATGTGTTAGGCTTGAGTTTGGGTTAATCATATTAACAGTCATGTTGACCCAACACAAATCTGACTCGTTAACCCGAATTGTCAGGTCTACAAGAAGGCAAAATAAGGCAGTTTGAATTAGTATAGTAGTGACAAAGAGGTTTTAGTCACATAATTGAGAGATTTATTGACGTTTTTCTTTACTTTTATAAAAGAATCGTGCGATGTGTAGATTAAATTGTTCCATACATATTCCTAATCTATATATGAAACATAAGATATTTTTTTACAAATTAATTATGAAAAATTGATTAGAAAACGTCTTAAATTAAATATATTTTTTCATAATTTTTTAAAAATTAATTAAAATTAAAAAAGAAAATTTAATTTTCTAAAATAAAAATAACATCTTTTGAACATATATTTTTTTAATTTTTTATAGTTTTCTTAAAATTAAAAAAATATTATTAAAAATAATTTTCTGATAATAAATAATTTTCTGATAATAAACCCTTAATTACTCAACGGAAAAAATGAGATGAGTATGAAACTAGAGAGTGAAACGTGTCGGCCTACGGAGTAGAAGACACACAAAAGCTGTGTAAGCCTTACTGTGACGCGCACTTTCCCTGCACCTGCGAACTCGGACTCTCTGACCCAGCCCGCCAATTTCGACCCAACGCCGATTCCCAACTCGCCCTGTCTCACTCACTGTAAGATCCTCTCAAATTCCTCACTTTCACACCAAAAGTTTCAATCTTTCACTTCATTTCACTCTATTTAATATCTTTAGGTTTTCATTTTCCTTGTGTATCTTTAATTAATCTTATTAACTGATCTTATCACAACAAATTATAAACAGTTAGGCCAATAAAGCTTCAAAATATATTAAAGATTGTTAATTTCATATTTAAAAATGAACATGGTAATGGATAATTTGGTGAGCGCTTGAAGTTTTCAGCTTTTTGATAAAACAGATTCGTGTAATCGGATTAGTTTTGTTTGTTTTTAGTAATTAATGGTGTGTTTATTAATAGAAAATTATTTTTAATATTTTATCTCTAATTTTTTTAATTTTTTATTTCTAAGATAAAACACTGGAAGTTTTACTTGACAGTACACATTGTAATACAAAACTCAAAGATGTTCTCTTTCGTGAAGAAAGCAGAAGTATTGCAAATACGTGTAGTAGGTTTTGTGTTCTGGAAAGTTGTGTTTTGGAATTGTGCCTAGACTATGGACTGCACTACAGTATATTGGTTGCTGAATTTTAAATTGGAAATTAGCTACTGGGGGCTTGCTTTTGACATGTTGGTATGTTGGTGAAGCAGTGTTTCATAAAGGGTACGTGATGGGAGGCTGAGTCGATGCAGATATACGAAACAAATGTGATGAGTGGGAGTGGCTGCAAACAGTTGGATGACAGGCAAAGGCCTTTTAGTTTGTTGTAAAGAAAAAAGCTTGTCCAATTTTACATTTGATTTGGTATCTTAGTGGAGTTCTTTAATTTCTCATCATGTTTCAATTAGATTAACTTATCAGTGATGCGAGACTAAAGGCAGTGCTTGTTTGAATGCTAAAATTCATTTGACTAGTGTACTTTTCAATACATTTATTACAGGATGACAAGCTATAAATCCAAACAAGAGATCGAAGCATTGTAATGAAAATTCTTGGTGACTGTTCTGGTGATTTAGTTAGGTTTAGTCTCTGTAGGAATGTTGGTTCCTCTGCTAACCTTTAGAATATCTTTTTGTTGACAGACAGTGGAACCAGTCTTTATTGGAGAATTTGGCTCTTGACTTAATTTAATGGTTGCATACTTCTCGACTTCTAGATGTAATATTGCATATGCATACAATCTCATTCACTTATAACATGATTTGCTTGTGTTCAGATGGTATCAGCCTTTGAATATCTAGTTTTAGTCCATCATGGGAAGCAGAAAAGAGAAACCTTGAAGGGAAACAATAGACTATTGTGCTTAATCCAATTTGCAGTTCCTTGCATTAGCCTTGAAGGGTGTTTGTAAGTCCAAGGCATCTTTTCTTTTCTGAAATTTGTGTAACGTTTGAACTTTCTTTCAGCAATATTTGGACTTGTATGCTTCGCTCTGGACAATCATGCACTGATGGACCTAATGTTTGAAAGTTGTCTGGATTTTTTTTATTTCAATGGATTTCTTTAATTATTTTTTTTTTGTAACAAGAATTTCGTAGTCTCTGTTCTTGCTATTTATATATTTTAATTCTCGTTTGTTTCAGATGGAAGAAGTTTGTCTCAATAGTGCACCTTTGTTTGGTGAAGGAGATGACTATGAGGTCGAGGGAGACTGCAGTGGATTAGACCATCACAGTGAAGGTGTTGAATACCCTCCAAAGAAGGAACCTCCTCCTCCGACTGTAGGATTGGAGTTTGATTCTTTTGATGGAGCTTATGATTTTTATAATATTCATGGGAAGGGACAAGGTTTTGGCATCAGAGTTAGTAATTCTTGGTTTAGGTCAAAAAGAAAGGAAAAGTACAGGGCAAAACTTAGCTGCAGCAGTGCTGGTTTCAAGAAAAAGAGTGAAGCAAATAATCCAAGACCAGAAACAAGAACCGGTTGTCCTGCGATGATTGTCATTAGGCTTGTAGACTCCAACCGTTGGAGAATAGTTGAAGTTGAGCTTCAACACAACCATGCCGTGAATCCTCAGAGCAAGAAGTTTTATAAGTCACACAAGAAGATGATACTTGCTGCGAAGATAGCTAAACCTCCACCAGAGCCAGTCACAGAAGTTCATACGATCAAATTGTTCCGTACGAATCTTACGGATTCTCATTGTAATGGTTATGCAAGTGTGGATGAGGTTGAGAGAATTAATCATCTTGATCGGTCTAAACATCTTGAACTTAAAGAAGGAGATGCACATGCAGTTTATAACTACTTTTGCAGAATGAAGTCAACAAATCCAAATTTCTTCTACTTAATGGATCTTGATGATAATGGCCACTTGAGGAATATGTTCTGGGCTGATGCCAGATCAAGGTCTGCATACATTTACTTTTGTGATACAGTGGAAATTGACAGCACCTCCTTAGCAAACAAATGTGAGATCCCTTTGATTTCATTTGTTGGTGTAAACCATCATGGGCAATCAGTATTATTGGGTTGTGGCTTTCTCGGACATGAATCAATGGAGTATTTTGTTTGGCTTTTTAGTGCATGGCTTAAATGCATGCATGGACATCCTCCGCAGGTTATTATCTCTGACCAGTGTAAACCTTTACGAAGTGCTATTTCTGAGGTTTTCCCAAATGCTCGCCATTGTTATTGTGTAGGGTATATTGTGCAAAAAGTTCCTGAAAGGCTAGGAGGGCTGAAGGGATATGATAGTATCAAACAACAATTCAACAAAGCTGTGTATGGTTCATTGAAAATTGCTGAGTTTGAAACTTCTTGGTCTGATATGATTAAGTCTTATGAACTTGGCGATAATAAATGGCTTCGGACATTGTACGAAGAGCGTCAACAGTGGGTTCCGGTGTATCTGAAGGATGTATTTTTTGCAGGCATGATTCCCATCCATCAAAATGAATGTTTGAGTACATTTTTTGATGGGTATGTACATAAACATACATCTTTTAAGGAATTTGTTGATAAGTATGATTTAGTGCTTTATCGGAAACATCTGAAAGAAGCAATGGCAGATCTGGAGTCAAGTATGTCAGACTTTAATCTGAAAACCAAGAGTAACTTTGAGGTGCAGCTCTCTCAAGTGTATACTAAAGAAATTTTTAGGAGATTTCAGTCTGAAGTTGAAGGTATGTATTCCTGCTTCAACACGAGGCAGGTGGCCGTCAATGGACCACTAATAACATACATAGTTAAAGAACGGGTAGAGGGAAGCGCGAAGGAGGTTAGGCATTTCGAGGTTTTATTTGAGACGAATCGAGTGGATATCCGGTGTATATGTTGCTTATTCAACTACAAGGGTTACTTGTGCAGGCACGCGATGAATGTTCTTAACTATAATGGTGTGGAAGAGATCCCTTCTCGCTACATTCTGCCACGTTGGAGAAGAGATTTTAAGCGTAGATATATTGTAGATGATGAATCTAGCAGTAGTAATGTGTATAACTCAATTTACAGGTATAGTCATTTGTATAAACGTGCAATTCCAGTTGTTGAAGGAGGAGCGCAGTTTCCAGATCATTACGAGACTGCATTACAAGAATTGGAGTTGTTAATGGACAAAATAAATCTTGTAGAGGACAACATTTTGTAAATTTTGATTCTCTTTTTATTGGAGGAAACAGGGAAAGTCGAGTGAATAAGCCTGGGCAGTGTGAACAGCACTCCATAACAAATCTCTGATGGATATCTTCAAGAAGCTAAAGGAGTTCTTTCAAAACATTAAGAAAAACCATGAAAATGACAATCCAGGAGCAGCACGATCTAATAAAAGAAAGAACTTTTCAAATTATCTTCATGAAATATCCTAAAACTGATAGAAATAACCAAAAAAGTCGCGCATTTTATAGATTGGGATCAGGGATTAGGGAACAAGCTGCCGTTGCACGATCATAAAGCAATGGATGACAATAGTAGCGCTGCACAAGTTGATGGCATAATATTAGTTTAATGGAGCATCTAATGGTCAGGCGTCTATTTGACAGTACAACATTAGCAGTACTCTAATTTCCCGCGAAGAAAACTTTTACAGGGGGTGTCAGAACTTTCGATAAGGCGATAAAGTTGCTTAAAAATCAACGGGTTTTGCAAAGTGACGTCGAGTCTGTGGGATAAAAACTACACCGTTTTGGCCGTCTTAGTTAAGTCCATCCATTCAGTTTTCTTACAAAGGAGCATACAACAATCCTAGTTGATAGCAAGTCTAGTAATTCTATTTTGTAATAAGTCTAGCACAAGTATGGATGGATTTATATTTTTTTTCATTGTGAGTGCACTGAACTTTGAGCAAGACAATGAAATCAAGTGAATCCTCTTAGAATTAATGTTTTCACAAGATGATTTTGTTTGCCTAGACAAAAATGACGTTTTGAAATCAACACCATATTTGACTTTGACTTCCATGGCCATTAGTTTTTAGTGTTAGTCTTGGCCCAAAACATTGTTGTATACACTTCTATGATTAATAAAATAACACATTTATTTTATCTCTTTTATTTTTGTGCATATCAATTGACAAAACCATCTGAGAATGCTATCTCAGCTTTGTGAGACATATGATTGTAAGATTTTTAAGCATATGAGATTGTTTCTACCTCTTCTACCATTACATGTACATCTATTTCTTCCTCCACCCTAATCAGAATAACGATCTTTTGTTTGTTCTAATCTTGTCCTACATCGATTAATACGTGCGTAGACTTTCTCGACCTCACATAACTAGGAGATCAAGAATATGATTTTGCTCTAAGCCTTCATCACTCTCATTCATAATATTGATGTGAACTCCATCCCAATTTTTCAAATCATCTTGCATTGTGATAAACACTCTTTCATACATATTCTGAGAATATATATGTTATAATTTTGACATGTATTCTGAATAGACCGGGCAAAAGTTGTCACGACCGCTAACTCGACACAACCCGACACGAAGTTAAGCGGGTTTTGGTTGACATAAATGGGTTTGGGTCGTAAATAGGTTGACCCGTTTATAACCCGTTAAAAATTTAGTTAAACAGGTAAACCCGACACGATCCGATTACGACTCGGTATGACCCGTTAAAAAATTTTTAATAACTTTATAAAATAAAATATTTAAAACATATTCAAAAATTTAATATAAAAAACATATATGAGACCATATATTTTAAAAAAATAGATGTAAACTTATATTTAGATTTGAAGTTTATGCAATAAATGTTAAATAGGTTAATTTTTAACTTATTTAATATGTTAACTCATATAAATAAATAGAATAATTTGTGTGAATTAAATCGGTCAATCATGTTAATAAATTTTTCTATTAAATATCATTATTTATGACATAATATTAAAAAAATTAAATTTGTGTCATTTGACGAGTCTAATCGTACACTCTTTAATCGCGTTTTCAAGTTAGAATTTGTCAGCTTTATCTAATTGTGCTAGTTAAATGGGTCAACCCGCCAATCCGTTTATTAAATGGGTCGGGTTTGGGTTTTACTTTCTGACCAGTTAATTAAATTGGTCAGATTTGGGTTTGGATTAATCGTGTTAGCAGGTCATGTTAACCTGACACGAACCCAACTCGTCAATCCGAATTGTCAAGTTTAATTCTGAATGTTTATCTTTAAAAATAATTTATTTATATTTTATTTGATCATTTGCATGTTACGTAATGAATTCGTATAACTTATGGACGAAATTCACACAAAACGGAGTTAAAATTGACAAGTTTGGAAGAGTCTGCCACATTACAAGGACATGGTCGTGCCAGTGTAATATTATACGATCACTATTCATGACCGTGTAATTGGACAAAGTTGTGAATTTGTTGGTATTTTCAAGCGAGAAAAGAAAAAAAAGAGAGTTTTAATAGGACACAATGATTCTAGCTATATAACTCTTTTCTCTATCATTCTCTCATCATCCATCATTCCACCACCAATTTTAGTGAGAGAAACCCAATTTTCTGAGGGCAAGCGGTGAAGAACACAATTTAGGACGAAGAGCGGAGAAGATTAAGGAGCAAACAGGTCATCTATAGTTGAATCATTATGGTTTTTTCTACAGTTAACCAGTTATTTTCTATCTTTTCTGTTATTTTTCTATTAATCATGAACTAAATCTCTTAGACACTTAGGTTGAGATGAACCATTGTTTGTTTAATTAGAGATTGGATTTTTAGTTTTATTGTTGAATTGTTTGTTGACTGAGATTTAATTATAAACTACTTTTGCCATTGTTGATTGCTTGAACATGCGCTTATAATTAACATATTAATTCTTATAAGGCTAATCGAGAGATCGAATATACGATAGATCACTCGTAATTACAAAGAATTGAATGTAAATCTAGAGATAGATCGACATAAATCCTCCAGATTAATGTCAAACTTGATAGAGTAATTCACAAAATATTAATGCGATGTTAATTAATTTAATTTAGAAAGAGATTTCATGTTAAGTTAGTTAATATTAGACGTTAATTACCTCAAGAGAGAAATTAATATAATTTAAGAATCACCACGATCTAGTCACAAACACAACAATAAATCTAATTCCAATTGATAGTAAACAACTTTGTGGATTTGAGATCTAAGTGTTGCCTTTAGTAATTGATTTAATCTCTTGTATTTATTTTTGTTAATTTAATTTATAGTTTAATTAATAATTTAGTTCTTTTAATTTATTTTCACTCTATTAAGTAGACTAAATAATAATTAATAATAAGTAGCTAGTAATATATCTCTGTGGGATCGACACTTGGGATCTTAAAACCATTTACTATACCGATAAATATACTTGTCTGCTGGCAACGTAGGATAGAGGACTTGCTTCCTAGCTTTCTTTGATAAAGTTGAATTTGTGTACATTGGGTCCTACAAGATCATTTGTTTCTTCCAACAAATGCTAAAATATATTAAAATCTTGAATTAGTTATCGAGGATAACAACCTACAAGAAATAATTTGCAATACAAATAAAAAAAATCTTTTTTCTATCTCATGATCGTTCATTGATTTGATCTATGCTCTTAATCGTTATCAATTTAAATATATGAGAACATATCCCTTTCAACTCATATTTCTTGAAGTTACAGTAATTACTGACCATAAAGCCTATAATTAAATGTATAAACTATATTTCCTTTAGATTGTGGTTGTTATATAACATTTTTTTACCTAGCTCAAGTAATTCTGTACTTGCATGTTGTTTAAAATACAATATTAACATGATCTCATTTTGAATCCTCTTCATCCTGTGTAAAAATATTTTTGATATTTTCCCAACAAAATTGAGAATTGCAATAAATCACTCTATTTTTTGAATGAAAATAAAGAGCAAATTCCTTTTAAAATTTATTAAAAATGACAATCTCATATTGTTTCACCAATAATTTGAGTGTGCTAGATGAACTCACATATCCATGAAAGAATGCAAGCATGTCTGCACTTCTTTGAGTCAAGATCATTCTAACCCAGAATAAATAGTTTAGGTAAACAGGAGCATAATTTTCCTTCTCATTGTAGAATCTTATTAACCATTCATTTTCGTGTAAGTCATACTTCCCTATAAATTATTGTCAATTATTTTTAAAAATGCTGATTTCTAAACTGTCATAAACTAAGTCCTTAAACTCCATAGATGCATCATGATAAAGAAACATTGATTTCGAAACTGTCATAAACTAGGGAATCATACTATGGTTGGGTGAATTTCATGGCTTATGTAAGACAGTGAACCCATTCTAAGGGAGGCTAATGTACCAGTGAAATCAAGAAGGTCATCTATCAATTGAAATGTCAATTCCTAAAAAAACAAAAAAAAATATTGACACACATTAGTAAAATAATAATATAGTTCTAAAGAGGAGCGCCAAATTTTATATTTGTACTGTATTCATTTTGTAAACGTAAGTAATAATAATTTAAATTTAAGCAACGATATAGCCACTACAAAATAAAATTAGTTATTTTGGACGGAAATGTTTGAGTTGGGAAATTTCTTTTTTTTGGAAAAGTCTAATTTTGAACTAATTTCGTTGGAAATCTTTTTAATGCCAAAAAAATTCCAACAAAATTTAATTTCATTGAAAAATTCTGTCGAAATTCATCATAAATATAATTTTTGACGAGTTTTTTCATGAATCTTGTCGAAAAATTTATACATTTCGACAGAACTCGTCCGAATCCGGTCATCAAGAAGAGCATATTTTCTTGTAATAAGAAGCTGGACACAATCCAGGGGATCCGGACGTCTCCGTGGAGGAGCAATTGACGTTTCAACCACCAGAGGTGGATGGACCCTACCATGAGATGCATGATCGGACCTCTTGGCGATCAGGATTATTAGATTATGTGGTCATTGCGAAGGAGGCATGTCTTTCATTTACAGTTGTATATACTAACAAGAAATTAGTTAATTATGCAGGACAATAGAGCATTCGCCCAGTGCGTTTCAACTTGCTAGACTCATGTTCTGTCACACCAGGCAGAGCCAAATTCCAATCGACAAACAGACACTGTGGAAAGGGATTGTGTTGTAAATCACATGCAATACACTACAATGTGCGATACTCTCAAGTTGCTATGTTCAACCCATACTAACCTGTCACACATTACTTATATGTTTTTACGACCCCATTGCAAATTAGCTTTAGCATTTTTTGGAAAATTATATCCATGCATTATTTGATCATATTGGAAATGTTTGAAACGGCAATGTCCAATCGGGTTTTAGATTCGGATCGTTTATGAAATAAACTTAAAATTTTGTTTAAACTTGGCTTGTTTAATATTGAACCTAGTCATGTGTGAGTTTTTATCGAGTCGAGCACCGAACCACTTGCAAATTTACAACCATAGAAAGAAGAAAAACTATTTAAGATTTTCATTTGAGAAGCGACGTATTATTTATTACTATTAAAAATGCTTGAAACGAAAAGAAAAAAGAAAACTTTTTCTACCGTTTTGATAACCACTAAAAAATCTTCAGAAAAGAAAAACTGTGCAAATTATAAATTAGTATTTGCACGATAAGATAAACAAATTTGATTCTACAAAAGGAAGAGGTGAACAAAATCAAAATGGTTGAGCGAATATTTGACTAAAGGTAAATAAGCGAGAAATTTACATTGTGCTCAATGTCCAGTTAGTGGCAAAAACTATCCGATAGATCTCTCGAACATAAAGTTGCTGTTTACACTTTACTTCTAATTTTATTACTTTCCTAATTTATTCATTTTCTTAATCGCTTGCAAAAAATTAATTAGATTTGCAATGTAAGTGTTTATTTTTATTTGTAAAGTTATTATTTTAATTAAATTAAATCATTATTTTTTTTGTATTTTTAAATTTGATTTTCATTTTAGTACATTTATTTTCTTTGCCTAACAGAGGTCAAAATTTGGTCAAGTACATACTACTGTCTATAACAACAGAACATTTGAACAATCAACTTCAAATATTACCCCAATGGCAAACCCAACCAAACAACTACCACCTTTGGGTTAACCTCTAGTTAGGAATAACCTGAAAATTAATTAAACTGCGAATAATAAACAATATTCGCAAGCGAATTTTATTCCTTAGCATTTACCTTCACAACCTCAGGTTAATCTGCAAATGGAAAAAATTCTAAACCATGTTTTAAAGGATTTGCGAGTGCAAATCCAATTCCTCAAATGATCAACCCAAACTTAAATCCACAAGGGTATCCTCCTGTGAATTCTTTGGGTATGAATTATACTTCAATCTTAGTTGGAAGTTGCCCAAATTCATTTGCCAATCCTATGAATAATGGAATGAGCAATCAAGGTAATGGTGGTCAATTCAAGAGCAGTGACTAGTATGATTCATCTTTCAGCGTGGGAAAGTGTCTGGTGATGACTTCGTCAAATTCAAATTGTTCTCTTTGGTTCCTTAACGGGAACTTCTTTTAATTGGCACTCATATTTGCAACCAAATTCAATTTTAACTTGGTGGGAAATGTAACATTTTGGATATTTTTCGTCGTAAAATAACAATAAATAAGTGTTTAAATATCAATATATAAATGTATATGAAAGGTTGTATAAGGTTGACACAAAACGATCGAAGAAAATCGGAGAAATCTGAAATTGGAAAGTACGCACAGTGGAAGGGGAAGTACGCGTGGTCGTTACCACCACGCGTTGTTCATATTCCACCACGCGTGGGTTGCTGTTTTGGTGAAAAAAATATAAAGTTACGAAACATCGAGAATGGGAGAAACTTACCTTATGCCTAACTTTCTTCTCAGAGTAAAAGAACAGCAGTGGAGCTGAGGAAACTGAAGTTTGATCAAGGAAAAAAAATAATTTTGTGGATTTCTTTTGAAATCTTTCATCCTAAGGCTAAGGTAAGAATGACTAAGGTTGATTTTGGGTTGATGGTTTGGTATTTGTTTCATAGTATGAGTATTAAAAGGGAATTTTGATTGCTGGAATTTATGTTTAGGAAATAGAGGAACTGAAATTGATGTTAGATGTATGCTATAATGCTTTTGTGCTATAAAATTGATGGGAAAGGATAAAAATCAAGGAAGATGTAAAGTTGACTTAAGGTTTACAAAGGGTTTTGCAGGAATATATGAATTAGGATTTGGAAATATGTTTTAAAGATTCTAAAGCAAGAATCAATACATGAATTGGTTGGTAATGTATCATATATGGTTATTTACGTACAGAAGGATATGTACGAATGTTGGGAGGATTGGGATTTGCGGTTTAGTTTATAGATTTGCTTGATTTCGAGGTAAGTATTTTGAGCTTATGTGTAAGTGTTCTTACTCGTAGTAAACTGGTTCGTAATTAACTTGGAATTTTGTTGATTCAGCAAAGTAAGGGTAGTTGGCTTATAATGAAATGCTGAGTTGTTAGATGAATCATAGTGAATATGAGATGTTTGGATTATGATTGTATTGGTATGTTTTTATTTTAAATGGATTGAATACCTGTGTGGTATTTTTTGATTTGCTCTGTGTGAGCTAAGATGAATAATATGTTGTGTGCTCTGCTTTGTACTATTCTATATGTTGTGCTGTGTGCGAAATGAATGTCATTCAAATGCCGTGTGCGAATATGAATAATATTCATAACTGTTACATTCATACATTTGCATATTGCATATCTGTGTGACACGAGCCTGTGTGGCAAAATTATGTTTCCTATGTAGATAAAAGGATTATTGTGTGTTATCCTGGACTTGCTGTGTGTTATGGTCTATATTTACGAGCTTTGCTCAGAGCTGTGCGCTCAGGCTATATGCCATATCTCTGCTCTGTGCGATAGAGGAATTCCACTGCTGTGTGCTATGGTGGACAAAACCCGAGGCATTCTGTGTGAAACTACATTAGCATTTCATTTCATACATTACATTCATATATGTATGATTAAGGATTGAGATAATTGAACCTGTGTGGTTCTTATTTGTTGTGTGCGATATCGAATGGAAGTTATTGAGATATGTGTGATCTGATTTATTTATTTCTGTGTTAATTTCCTTCTTATCGTTACCTGTATGGTTCGATATTAAGTATGATTGATCTGTGTGATCGTATTGAGGTTGTGTGCTAGATTATTGTAATGATGTGTGCTGAATTAAGATATAAACCTGTATGGTTGATATGTTGTGTGCGGTATACTATCTGTGTGATCTGTTTGAACTGGCATACGGGGATGCCTAGAGACAAGATAGATAGGCATGTCCTCGTGCTATTTATGCTTCCCCTGCATATCATTTAAGTTAAAAGCTAAGAATACTTACTAATTATTGTTTATACTCATCCCGTTTATTGTTTTAAATGATTATGCAGATCGTAGGTAGTTGCTGTTATTGGACCACTGAGATGATCAGATTTCTCCAACCTTACGTCAGAGGTTGAGCTCCAGTTTTCATTTTGATATTTTGGATTTCTATAGATGTTGTACATTTGTATATACACACAGGATTTTTAGTTTGAAATGTTTTCAAACTTAATTTGCTTCCATTGGTATTTTCTTTTCGAATGTAACAGTTTGGGCCGGAGTTTTATAATACAGCATGTATATATATATTGTGACCCCCGAATTCGAATATCATTCACGTATAATCTTCCCACCTACAAGTGATACTCGAACTTGGAAATCAAGTTTTTGTTGTAAAATAATAGAAAGTAAACAAATAGGAAAAGTAAAAACGAAGGACATAGAAACAAAGTTCATCTTCCATATTTAAAAACATATCCGAAGTTTACAAGGCATATTTTGTTAATAGAACTTGATATACACAATAACTTAGATTATGAAAGAAATAAGAATCAAATTAATTCTATTTCAATTATAACCTGTCAAAATACATCACATGTCATAAGTTTGCATAGCCATGTACAAAACTTCAAAATCCTATTTCAACTAGTGCACTGCACACCTCGGTTCGTCTCTTAAAATCTCCAAAAGTCTGAGCACAAGTACACCTTCACGTCCAAAGTTTAACCTGCTAAGAATTCTGCCAATGTTGAATATGGCAGGCATGTAAGCATGTGAGTTTGTGACAACTCAGTAAACAACACTTACCAAATGGACAACCCTTTCCAACTCAACATAAAATCACACAATGAAATTAATCTAAATTGTAATCATATACATGTTAATAAACATGATCATAAACTTAGATTCCATAAAATAACATGTAATCTTATACCTAAGATTAATATTTTCCACAATTCAAGTAGGAATCAGGTTAATATGCGGCCTAGCACATACTACGCGTTGTGGTGTATGAGTACGCGGTCTCGCCCCCACACCGCGTAGTATCATGCACACAAACGCGGACTCAACCCAAACTACGCGCATTCAGACCGACACCGCGTACTTCGGTTCTACCCCGCGTTCCTACCTGTTTTCCGGCAACAACCTTAACATCAAACACATATAATTCACAATTTCAATCCTAAGTCATTAAACATATCCTACTTTATTTCAAATTCAACCAAACACCTATATATATTAGCCTAAACACATCATAATCCTTTATTTTAAATATTATACGAAAGATCAACCATTTGTAGACATTTGGTTCCATATATTTCGATCTCATAAGTTCATATAACATCAAATCAACTCAATAACCTTAAACTCTCCCATACTACTTTATATCTACTCATTAATCATTTATATTCCATTCAAAATTTTTACTTACATCACAATTCACATTTCAATTTAATACACCATACATAACTAGCAAATCTATGACATTTCTACTTAATTCCTTATATGGAACACATATATATTTATGTTATCATTAAGACACATAATCATTTCAATATCATACAATATTCACATGATATTTGATCAAATCATATTTCATTCAAACTCAATTTATACAAATCACTAATTTACATCCAAGCCATACACTATCAATCCAAATTTCATACACACAATTAGATATACCTAAACCATTTATTTCTAGCCAAATCTCCGATATCTTTTTAATTTCTATCATACAATATTTATAACCTTAATTCTCAAATACAACCTTTCAATACTCAATTCACAAATCATGACATTTATTTTATCA
>CANYCX010446029.1:0-20639 GCA_948193385.1 Breynia disticha f. nivosa
AAGGGGCAGAAACCAGCAAGTGCCCTTGAAGCTGAATCTAAAGTTTTATGCGCTGAATAGTTTAATTTCCTCCGGAAATATTTGAAGCCTTAGGCCAAATCAGTGAGTGTTCCAAACAAATCTGGAACACACCATGGTAAACTCTACTTCAAACCTCCGAATCATGACACTTGGATAGTGGATTCTGGAGCCACAGACCACATGACTTACATGTCCTTATTTCAGCCTATGAACCATCTAGTGGGAATGAAAAGGTTAAGGTGGCTGACGGATCTTTTGCTCAAATAGAGGGCAAAGCCTATCGTTATTTCACCTAATTTACAGCTAAAATCTGTGTTGCATGTGCCTAAGTTAACCTGCAATCTACTGTCTGTTAGCAAGCTAATCCAGGATTCAAAATGTTGTGTAATGCTTGGTGATTCTCAGTGTCTATTTCAGAAGCAGCCATTGGAGAAGACAATTGGCAGTGGTGATTTAAGAAGGGGATTGTGGCACTATAGATTGGGTCACCCTAATATCATGTACTTGAAAAAATTACTGCCAAATAAGACAAATAAAGATGTCCCTCATTTTACTTGTGAGCATTGTATTTTGGCCAAAAGTTACAAAAGTATGTATCCTCAAAAGACCTATATACCTCCTGAACTTTTTCAGTGGTTCATAGCGATGTGTGGGGTCCCTTTCGGATAAAAACAAAGTCTGGAAGAAACCTTTATCGATATCATACGAGGATATGTGGGGTCTTTCTAATGAAGGACAAATCAGAAGTGGCTTAAGTTTTTCAGAATTTTTATAGACTCATTGAAAGTCAATTGCAATGCAAGATTAGGGTGCTACACTCGGACAATGGAACAGAATACATAAATGAGACTTTGGGAGCTTTCGTAAGGGAGAAAGCATAATACAACAAACCACTTGTGTTAACACACCCTAACAAAAAGGTATTGCTGAAAGGAAGAACAAGCATTTACTTGAGGTTACAAGGGCAATAATGTTCACGATGAATGTTCCTAAATTTTTGTGGGGAGATGCCTTACTGACAGCAACCTACCTTATCAACACTTTATTGCAGCCTACAGAGTGTTGAGATACCTAAAGGGTACACAAGAAAAGGGATTGATGATAAAAAAGAGAAAGGAACTAGACATAAAAGTCTATATAGACGTGGATTGGCAGGCGACAAAAACGACAGAAAATCAATTTTAGGCTACTGCACGTTTGTTGGTGGAAACTTGGTGACTTGGCGCAGCAAAAAACAGAGTGTGGTAGCAAGAAGTATCGCAGAGCCAGAAATGAGAGCTCTGGCCTTAGGAGTATGTGAAGTTATTTGGATCAAGAGGGTGTTAGAGGAATTGAAGATGGACGTGAAAAAACCTATGAAAGTCTACTGTGACAATCCTGCTGCAATCTTTATCGTTCACAATCCTGTGATGCATGACAGGACAAAACATATAGAGATTGACAAACACTTCATCAAAGAAAAGGTGGAATCGAGGGGTTATTTGTGTACCCTACTTCACAACAAACAACAAACATCCTCACTAAGGGTCTTTTACGAGATAAATTCAACACTCTAATCAACAAACTAACAATAGAAGACATTTTCATCTTGAGGGGGAGTGTGAAAAGTAGAGTGTGAATATGTTACATTATTTCCTTAGATGTATATTACCTTAGTTGACTCAATTAGGGCTGTAAATCAGTAGAGAATCTCTAGAAATCAGCTAGAGTAATTATGGCATAAACCAACAATGTATGTATAAAAGAGTGTATACCGATAATGAAGAATTATCAGATTTTCTTCATCTTTCATCTTATGGTCTGTGTTATATTATTTTAGCATGAATATCCTCCTGTTTATACATTCATCCTATGTGTGAACCTAACACCAATCTGACTATCATCCTATAGTGTGAACCTAACACCAATCTGATTATGGAAATAAAAAACATAATTTCCTACACTAATTTTTGTTGATATTTTCACAAATACATTCACACTAATATATACATTTAAATTAATGACTTTGTTCGTGCACCCTCAATTTGAACTGTAAATATCCTCCATAATCATCTTGCTAACTAGGAACTAAGATTGGCTCTGAGTGAGCCCTTTAGTTAGAATGTCTGCAACTTGCTAAGCTTTTGAAATGTAGTGAATAAAGATTATTCCTGTTTCTAGCTTCTCCTTAATAAGGTGCCTGTCAATCTCAACATATTTGGTCCTGTTGTGAAAAACAGGATTTTGCACAATTGAGATTGTAGCTTCACTATCGCAATAGATCCTTATAGGAGCTTTAATTGGTATTTTAAGTTCTTTCAGCACTCTTCTTATCCATGTAGCTTCACAAACATCCAATGGTAGTGCTCTAAGCTTAGCTTTAGCACTCCTAGCTATCACAAATTGCTTCTATGTTACGTGACTTATTTACTTTGTCTTATTTCAGATTTATTTACGTTAGTTTGGTCTAGTCAAATTTAGAGATTAGGTTAGAGATTAGGTTAAGAAGAGTTTGAGTTTATTTAGAGATTAGCTTTAGAAGAGTTTGAGTTTAGTTAGAAATCTAAATAAGTTACCCTTATGTGCTATTATAAGGGCAGTTGGCCCCATCAATGAGAATATCGTGAAATTCAACAGAAAAATCAAAGGGATAGACAACTCTCTCCCATTGAGCTTCCGAGTAGGCCAGCTCCTTGTTTGAGCTCCACATCCTCACCATTGCGCCCCACCGATCCCGTTCCAAGCAACCCAAAACACACAGCCTTCTCATCGACCCCTGCCCCGATCCATTTCCCGCACTCATAACAGTTTGGTATCAGAGCCAGGCATCATGGGTGACGATAGCAAGCTTGACCACATCCGCGTTGACGCCATGTCAACAGCGAAGGATGAGGCCCGGAAGACGGGGGAATCCTCCTCCACGCGCAACAACGACCCACCACCTCCAGCCGGCGATTCTGAGGATCCAAAAGTCGAGGGCAAGACAGTTCCGCGCTACACCAAACTAGATTTCCCAGCGTATGATGGGAAACAGGACCCATTGATTTGGACCAACAGGTGCGAGCAGTTTCTCGCGTATCAAAAGACCCTAGAAGTCGAATGGGTTAGATTAGCCTCGTTCCACCTCTTCGAAACTGCATTAATGTGGTTCTTTCAGGAGGAAAAGACCATCCGGGTATGGTTTGGGAGGAATTTAAGAAAGCCTGCAGCCTTCGCTTCGGACCTCCAGTTCGGAACGACCCATTCGAGGATTTAGTCTCCCTGCGGCAGACAGGAACCATCGAGGAATATATAGAGAAATTTCAAGAGCTGCTGACCCGAACCGAATCTGTGTTGCCAGGACACCAGAAATCAATCTTTGTTGCCGGGCTAACTGCGAGGCTGCGACTCGACGTCAAATTGGCAAACCCAATGAATTTGGGAGAGTCAATGAGCTTAGCCAGGGCTTTTGAGAGGAGACTGCAGCTAGAAGACTCACTAGCAGGGAGTGCAAATGCCACAAGCGAGGAGATTTCTAATCTTCCTCCAATCAAGCGATTGAGTCGAGTTGAGATGGCAGAAAGAAAGACTAAAGGGTTGTGTTTCAATTGTGATGAACAATTCTCAGCTGGCCACCGTTGCAAAAGGTTATTCTTGATTGAAGTTGTCACACCAGACGAAGAAGACCCTGGGGTCACTAAACTTCCTGCACCGGACATTCTGCTGACAACCTCCAACTTTCGAGCTTGTGGACAAGCTCCATGTGGAAGGGGGGGATGATGTTACGTGACTTGTTTACTTTGTCTTATTTCGGATTTATTTACGTTAGTTTGGTCTAGTCAAATTTAGAGATTAGGTTCATAAGAGTTTGAGTTTATTTAGAGATTAGCTTTAGAAGAGTTTGAGTTTAGTTAGAAGTCTAAATAAGTTACCCTTATGTGCTATAAGGGCAGCTGGCCCCATCAATGAGAATAACGTGAAATTCAACAGAAAAATCAAAGAGATAGACAGCTCTCTCCCATTGAGCTTCCGAGTAGGCCAGCTCCTCGTTTGAGCTCCACATCCTCACCATTGCGCCCCACCGATCCCGTTCCATGCAACCCAAACACCCCAGCCTTCTCATCGACCCCTGACCCGATCCATTTCCCTCACTCATAACATTCTAGCTCCTCCAAATATGTAGGTTTCCACCAAGAAAAGTGCAATAACAAGAGATAGACCTCTTATCAGCTTTATTACCTACATGATCTGCATGAGTATAGAGCTCTTTACAGAGGTGGCTTCGTTTTTGAATCATAAGACCTTGTCTTATGCTTCCGTTTAAGTACTTCAGTACTCTATAGATTGCATCATAATGTGATTGTCTAGGAGAGTGCATAAACCGACTTTCTAAGCTCAAAATAAAGCTATGTCAGGCCCCGTGTGTGATAAGTAAATAATTTTCCACTAATCGCTGATCTCTCTCTTTGTCTAGGACTTCCTTTGGAGCTGCAGCCTACAGGCATTAACTTCAAATTAGGTTTTATTGGAGTTTTTGCTGGTTTACAGCCCAACAATCCTATTTTTTTTAATAAGTCCAGTATGTACTTTGGTTTACAAAGATTCGATATTGAGACCTTGCAAACTCCATTCCTAAAAAATATTTAATGTCATAGACTCTTTAAATCAAATTCCTCAGCTAACTTGCTCTTTAGCCTTACTATTTAACCTTGATCCTCCCTGATAGACAACAAATGGAAAAGTTAAAGATGTTATTTAAGTAGAATGGAATGGGAATATGGTATTGGAAGCAATGCAGTAGCAGTACAATTGGTTCTTGACAACTTTTGAGAGGTTGTCTCTCTCCAATAATCACCAGATTACTCAATATTCTCCTCGCCCTCCTCTTTCAAATTCCGCTACTTATAACACCCTTCTAATAGACTGTAACATCTACAATCCAGTTCAGCAAATAAAGACAAAATAGTAACACAACTTTCAAGCTACCACTCACTAATATCAGACAAACCCAATCTCTTGTGATTGATCATGCACGCTCAAATCCACGTCTATATCTTCTTGAATATACGAAATCAACAAATGTGATAGACAAAACTCCTTTAGCATGAATTCTCTTTTGGGTTTGTGTCAATACTCCTCCCATGAAGAACCACCTTTATAGTGCGATGTGATTTTTAATCAATCATATAAACAAATTTGTTTTTGCTATTTTAAAACACATCCAACCAATGTTGAAAAATTTCAAAATTATAGTTTTCCGCGAAAGTCAAAAAAATTTCAAAAAGTCTACAAGGTGGATAAGATCAATCCAAATAAGGTTCACATTTGTTTTCCGCGAAAGGTCAAAATTATAGTTTTGAGAGACTCATCACGGAGCAAGACAAAGGAAATCTAGTGGATTCTCCAACCTCGCAGTATGTAGTCCTGACTGTCCAAAAAATGTGGTTTAGAAGCCTGTGACAACCTCTCTAATCTGTTTTACAAAATTATAAACAAGAAAAACGTGAGTATGAAACTCAGTAGCTTTATACCTCTATAAAATTTACTCGACCATATAAAGCATAATGCAATTGTTCATTTATTTGTCTGAACTGCAATTGTTCATTTATTAACACACAATTTGTTATTTAAATCCTGATCACTTCTCTTAGTTAATACATTATACCTTATCCTTCAGCACTTATACTTTTACAGTTGGCCTACAAGTCATTTACTCTTCGATTCATTTTTGGTATGTCAACTTACTTTTGCACACTTCTGATTCCTAAGTTAAGTTCTGAAATAGAGTAGGTAAAGTACGTTACCAAACGATAACGTACGTTATTGACTCATACAGTAGAAGCATTGACACACGTTATACAACAGTTAACACATGTTACAATGGAAATGGGTAACATATGTTGATCATCCACAACAAAAGAAACAACACATGTTAACAGAGTTATTAGTCCTGTTAGTATGTCTAATGTACGTTTCTTTGAGTAGCATACATTATCAACTCTAGCAGTCAAACATGACACACTTCCTTTCGGAACCAACACAGTTAACATACAAAATTATCATTTAACAGAGTTCACATATACATTTCATCATATCACATCAACCACTCAAGCCATATGGAATAAACTTAATAAATGGCATATGCATGTTTACATATCTATTTGGCTCACTGAATAATCAAGGTCGAACATTTTTACATATCTATTTGGCTCACCGAATAATCAATGTTGTATTTACATATCTATTTGTTTCACCAAATAGTCAAGGTCGACCATATTTATATTTTAATTTGGCTCACCGAATAATCAAGGTCGAGCTAATCCCCACATCCTATCTCTCATATGCATCTAAATGCACGAATGTCATTATGAAATACTTCATGTTTAATCAAAATCAACTCACAACCCAGGCACCCAACCTTAATCATCATTTAAGCATTTCAAGATATATCGATCATCGAAATCAATTCAATGCATCATTACCAACAATCAAGGAAATCATCACAAATGTTAATCATCCAAATACTCATCAACAAACTCTTAATTTACTTGCATGCAATTCACCATCAATTCAACAAACACGCTTGTTTTTATAACAAGCACATCATTTACATTCATTAACACAATTAGCTTAACTATTTTTAACCATGCAAAACGCGATCGCGATCGATGGTTAGGGAAGTGTTGAGATATACACTTCCCTTGAAACCGAGCTAGGTGTGCTTCTCTTGGAATTGCTCCAACTTCTCATTGTCTTTGGCTCTTTAAGACATTAACAATTCTTTTATAAGTAACCATACACAACCAAATTTATTCTTTTTTATTTTTAAAGCATAAAGTTCATTTCTTTTTCTACCCCATTCCTTTTTAACATAAATCTTCAAGTTTTTAACGTCACTCACAGTTCCTTCCTTGTAAAGTTTTCACCTATAACTCTCAACCCTACTTACATGATCTATTTTCATCATCCTCTCTCTTAACACTCCAAGTCCTCACCTTTTTATATTTTTGTCACTCACCTAACACATTTCATTCATCTACTACTCTCACGAACCCTAAAGACATTACCTTTTCACCATCCTACACACATACTAAATCAAAAACAATAACAATATCAAAACTCATACTCCTTCCATTTTTTCTCTTTTTTCTTACACATAACACTTATCAAGTTAAAGCCCTTATCTCTAGTGGCATTTTCCACAAACCCAGACACTCTTGATGCGAGGTTTTAATGTTATCGGTGTGGAAAGGGTTGGGGAGGTGAGCTTGAACCGTTTGGGAGATGTTTTGGGGGTTGTGGGATGTTTCTTGGGTGAAAGGGCAAGAGGGTTTGTGTTTTTGTGTGTTACTATAACGTGTGACCTGTTTTCAAAACACTCCTACGTCATAAGCCAATTTGATAACATACATTACACACTGTTAACGTACGTTATTGGACACAAGTAATGCACATTATTTCCCTCAATCTATGTTATCTAGGGATCAAACAAGTAACATGCATTACACCCGTAATGTACGTTGTTGAGGAAACAAATCTGGATTCATTTGAGCAGGATGATTAACGTAAGTTAGTCATATAGGCAACACACGTTATTGAATTCAGAATAAGCTATATTACATATCTCAAACTTTATTGACAAATTTTGATTCAATCCTAACAATCCTCACACTTGTCAATACTCATACCTAAATATATCTTTTAGGGATTAATTTGGGGCTGTTACAACCTTATCCTCAAGGTGGTGTCACTAATAGCTCATCGTGAGAAATTGCAAATCAGCATTGAAATTTGTGGGATTGTTGTAAAACCACTCCAAAGAAAATGGATAACGTTGTCCACCATTGAAATATTAAACATTTCAAAATTGAACAACAAATTGGAACATCACACTCACTCTAGTAGCTTTAGTTTCAATGAACACTGTGAACCTCTATATTTTTTCAACACTTCATCGTCAATAAACCATGAGAACTTCATGCTTTGGCAGACTTTTTTGCAATTTAACACCAAAGGCTTCTCCAAAGTTATTATCGTGAAGAACCAAGATTCCACAAAATACATAGCCCTTCGCAAATTCATCTTCTATCCTAACCACTCGTGTCCATGCAATCCCCATCTATATTTCACCCATCCTCCTCGCATAATTCAATAGGAGGAAAATTTGCCCAAGAATAGGGTGATTTGATGTGATGCCCAGAACGCAAATCCCATTTTCGAATAAAATAATAGATTTTGGCAATCAGTTTTTCTCCTTTAAAAATCAAGTAGTGGCAAAGGGGGAAAAAGGAAATGAATATGCACTATTTATAAATCATCGACTTTCGTTCGGTCGTATACAAAATATGCTTTGAAAATTATGGAAGTTATGGAAAATATCTATACTAAGGTTTGTATAAATGTACGAAAGTAATAAAGTTCCAAAAAGTTAGGAGCCACGACCTTTCCAAAAGTATCGCACTGCCAGCACCACGAAAATATAGTCCCCTCACAAGCTACTGTCGGTCTGCACAAGTTATACAAACACACATGCACGTGAATATATAAATACCTAGTAAATACATCTGAAAACACTTACCAAGATAGTTAATGCATAAGTACTCGTTGGTTAAGTGTTTTAGGTGTGTTATTCATTAGAAAGATTTGCCCCTCAGTTTCTTATCCATCATTTCTTTATCATTCATAATTTTTCCCCATTCGCTTTCTGCTGGATTGGGCTACTCATTATACAAGAACAGTCTAGGAAACGGTTTGTGGAAAACAGTTCTCCAATCTGTTCCATCCTAATCAAACTCTCTCTGGAATTGGAACGGTTTTGCAAACGGTTTGGTTAAACCGTTTGGTATCCCGTTTAGCCCTTCTACCAAGTCTCTAAAAGTGGAATGGTTTTTGAAACAGTTTTAACAACCTTTTTCAGAAACCGTTCCGGACTTCCCTGAAGGCTCTAGAAGTGGAATGGACAGGGCAAACGATTTTCACTACCTGTTTTCCAGCCAGTTTTCCCCTGTTTCCAGCTATTCTCAACAACTTAACACTTACATCAGCTCATAAAAATGTGCCAATTACAATCCACACCCATACTTAACCATTAGGCACGCAATTAACACCATACCAAGCATGTTCCATGCAATTTAAACCACCTACTTACCCATTTACTCACACACATTGAACAAAATACGTCAACATAATACAATCAACACATACGAGCATTATTTTTCCCTTTTCACATACTTCTCAAAGCACAATCATAATTTTACATTTGTATTTTATCCTCAGACAAAATTCAAGAATCCATAACTCACAAACACATCATAACATATAGCATACTTGCACTTTAGCATCATCTCATTATCATTCAATTCATAGTACGTCATTTTCATAGCACATTGCCATTACAAATTTGCATCCAATCATGTCAAAGAACAACTGCATAATTTCACACACAATCACACAAAATGACACAAGTCTTTAAGGACACGTTCAACTACCATTTGAACACATGCGAAATCAATCAACTATGTTTAACCATACAAATGCAAGACATACCAAGGTAAGTGTTATTTAGTGCACTTACCTCGAAATCCGCAAAGTCGGAGCACGGCTCAAATTCGCTACGAGTTCCGAATGCCACCTCCTACACAAATTCAATCGCATTTCACATCACACACAACATAATCCTCTTTTTTTCTCGTTTACACCTCTAATTAAACGAAACACCTAAATTACCAAAACCTTAAAATTTCAATCTCTTTCAAAATGTGATTTCTCACTCACCATTAGGTATTGCTATCTCCATTGACAATATCTTACACAAAATACCTATCTTTCTAACTCTAGGCTCAAAACCCCAAATACATGTATAGAGTTACGGGGTTACCGTTTTTCCTTGTCGAGAATCCCCCAATACTTCGTTCCTTAGACCAAGAATCACTTCCTCTTGGTTTCTAAGGTTAGATTTTGGTAGTTTTAGGCTCTAAAATACAAGAGTTTTAGGGTAGGAAGAGAGGGAAAGACGGAAGACCTATGTTAGGGTTTTTGGTTCATTGTTTTAAATGTTCACGCGTTTCTGTTTTTAAAACCTGATCAGTAGAAACGGTTTGCCAAACGGTTTGCTCAAATCGTTTGCCTACTCGTTTTTCCTCTACTGTCAGCGCGACAGTATTTTCTTGTCTATATTCAAAACGGTTTGGGGAAAGTTTGCCTAGGTCGTTTGCCACTATTAACTTCACAATTTTTCACATAATTTAGGTTATATTTTTTGGGGCGCTACACCCAAAGGATGAGATAGTTTCAAGCATGGGAGAACTTGACATTGGATACTCTTCCTTCTTTTTGACTACGACAACATCATCTAATTGAACCCCATCACTGGTTCCACTCTCATCGTATAACCATATCAAGCAATTGATGATTTCATAATCAGAAAAACCTCTATTCCCAATAGTGAGGGACCATTTATAAGCGTTGGCACATGTATAAACCATGGATTTTGTCAAATCAGGCTTTAAAAGAAACGAAAACAAACAAAACGTGGATTTGTTGTGACAAGTCATATTGTACACCACAATCGTACTCTCCAAATCTTAATCAGTAATAATAAATTTAAAAGAGCCTATGCAGTTTTCCTATGTGAAGGCTTCTTCTTAGTATAAACCCTGAGCTCACGGATTATTGCAGGTTTTTTGTGACCATGGGGTCGTGTTATAGTCCTTGAGTTATCTTTAGACCTCTAGGCATAGATAAATTAAGAATGATGGGATTTGGATTAGATGAGTTTCTAGGTTGGGAATATGTGAAAACAGATGTAGGTAGAGTTGTTTGCAGGTTCATCTCCCACAAATTTCCTTCCAAGTTATCCTTCTCTCCCTAAAAGAAATGTTGCTGCTCTTCTAAAAATGTGCCATGTACAGTATCTACAGTTTGTTTAGTTTTAGGGTTGTAACATTTATACCTTTTTTTTCGCACCATCACCCAATGAATACACCTTTTTTAAACCCTTTGATTCAGTTTAGTCTGCCTTTTTGAATGCACGTAGAGCAGACAACCAAATACTGTGTTAAGAGTAGTGTAGGCTCTATTTTAGGAAACATTTTTCGAATTTTTTATAGGGGGTTGTAAACTTTCATATTTTGGTAAGGAGTCTATTGGTCAAATATGTGGCAGTCATCAAAGCCTTACTCCATAAGGATTTTGGAACACTCGTTAGAAACATTTAGGCTTTAGCTACCTCCAGGAGATACTTATTCTTTCTTTCAGCAATCTCACTTTGTTGAGGTTTATTTACGCAAGTCATTTGGTGTACTATTCCTTGATCACTCAAAAACTCTCCCAACTGTGCTCATTCACATATTCTCTTCCATTATCTGTGTGCGAAATTCCAACTTTTGATTGGAATGTGGTCTCAATCGGCCTTTAAAAGGTTTGGAACATTGAACTTGCTTCAAATTTTTCTTTTACCAAATACATCCAACATACCCTTGTGTGATCATCAATAAAAATCACAAACCATCTTTTTTCCACTCACTGTTGTGACCTGAGATGGTTCCCATACATTACTATTTATGAGGTAAAAAAAGTTTAGATGGAATGTAAGGCTTTCTTGGGTAGTGTATTCTATGACTTTTTGCTAAAGTACAATTTTCACACACTGGTTTGAAATTTGCATTTTTATTGCTCAACAACTTGGGTAACAATTTTTCAAGGTAAGCGAAGTTTGAATGACCTAATCTATTGTTCCACAAAATGATTTTAAATCAGAAACTAAATTGACACTACCGTATCTTTGAGCTCGTTTATTCTCAGAATTTGCCTTCACAAAGTAGTACAACTCATCCATGGCTTTAGCATTGCCAATCGTCCTCGTCGAGGATTGCTCCTAAAATACAATACAAATAAAAAAAGTGATTAAACAATTAGTCTTTGGATAATTTACTAACAGACAGAAGGTTGCGGACTAACTTTGGTACATGTAAAATTGATTTTAGGTGTAGAGTTGATGAGAGAATAATAGATCCTTTTCCTGCTATAGGTGCTAAACAGCCAAATGCAATTTTTATCATTTTATGCGCAGAGCATTCATGAGTGTGAAATGGTTAAGAAAAATGGGTCATGTGATCTGAGTATCATGAATATATGATCCAGGAATCCAGATTAAGTGTTTCAGGAGAGAAATTAGAGTTACCTTGATGGGCACACACTGCTGTAGTAGTATTCGCATGATTAACTTGAGGATCGATCTTTTTTGAATGAAACTTAATTGTTCTGGAGTGAATCCAACCCCTTTACTTGAGTCAGCAGCTGTCTTTTGTGGCCCTGAATCTACTTCCATGTCAGTGGGGTTCTTCGTGAACTTCCCTTTATGGGAACTTTTCCAATTGTTAGGTTTCCCCTTCAACTTCTAGCAACTTTCCCTTGTGTGTCTTGGTTTCCTGCAATAGTTGCCCCATACTCTTGGTTTTTCAGCTTTTCCTCTTCCTTCGAAACCATGAACAACCAATGCTACTTCATTCATCATCAGTGATGAACCTTTTTTTTTTTTTGGGAATTTCTAATTTGTTTCCCCTTCATTACACTTCTTCTGCTGTCTTCCCTTCTTACTTATCCAAATACCTTATCAATAGAGGGCAGAGGATCTCTTGCAACCACGCTTCCTCTTACTGCATCCAATTCAGGGTTGAGTCTAGCCAAGAACTTAAGTATTCTCTGATCATCAATTATCCTCTTATAGTGATTGAAGTCGTCAACTACCTTCTAATTGTGATAAATGAACATATCTAAGTCCTGCCAATACTCCTTTAGAATACTAAAATAATCAGTAACTGCTTGTTCTCTTGGTGGACTTCTAACTTTAGACTTATCTCAAGCATTTGTGACTCGCTGCCTAAATCTGTGTAAATCAGATTTACACTATCCCATAGTATTTTAGCATTATTGTAACACATGCAATTAGTGCTTACCTTATCCTCCATGTGGTTAACTAGCCATGTCATTACCATGGAGTTTTTAAAATTCCATGTCTTATAAATGGGATCTGTTCTTGTTGGTTCTTTTGCCTCATATGTAATATAGTCTAGTTTTCCTCTCCCTCTCAAATACATTTGTACAGACTGAGACCATTTCATAAAGTTTCCACCATTTAGACAGATAGAGGTGATTCTTAGTGAGGAATGATTTGTTGAGTCATTTCTTGTAGAATTGTGAGACTTCGAGGAATCAACAATTTCTGTGTTGGAAACATTTGGCACTATAAATTAATATTCAGAGAGAACACCACTCTGATATCAACTTGAAATATGGTTTGTGTTATATTATTTCAGCATGAATATCCTCCTATTTATACATTCATCCTATGTGTGAACTTAACACCATTCTGACTAAGATCTAGGCTTCTGAGGAAATAAAAACATAATTTCCTTCACGAATTTCTATTGATATGTTCAGACATTACATTCACATTAATATAAACATTTAAACTAATGACTCTGTTCACATGATGTTTCGGCAGCACATCCCATATGGTTAATATGGGATTGTATGGTCCCCATTCTATAACTTCGAAGTTGTTCAAGTCTTTGTTTGATGAGAAAACATGAAATTAATGTACTAGAACTTGTTAAGGCTGACTTTATTAATTATTTATGTTTACTAGTCGCTCAGAGCACCGGCTACTGCTTCGATCTGACAATGCTGATAGTCGTCTTACTCCATTGGGTCGTGAAATTGGGTTGATTTGTGATAGACGATGGAAACTGTACCAGGAGAAGCAAGCTCGAATCACTGATGAAAAGAAGCGTCTGAAAGCTGTTAGAATCTCAGGTTTGTTTTATGCATTAAATTGCCATGTGCAAACTAAAATGTGCCACTGTGTCTTTATAATGGCATGCAATTTTTTTTTTTTTTGCATTTTCTCTCCTATGCTTGGTGAGCTTGTGTTATTTTATTAAGAAAGAAGCCAAATAAAGATAAACTCTGATGAGTCTTCACTAATTTTCAGCAAAGTTAATTTTGTTCTTTTCATAACCATGCATAAATGCTGGAATTTATCGCACACTAGGCTGTTATTGGAATTATACATAATCTTTACCATATATGTTGAAGCAAAATGTGTGCCTTTTAAGTTGAACACATATAAAGTATCCAAATGTATGTTCCGACTTTTTCTTTCCCTCTATTTATATCATCATTAAGGTTCATGTTTGAGTGAGGATTTTGGACATGGCTGCTTGGCTATTCTAATATTTGAGAAGTTAAGAAACATTAGATATTACTCGACATATGTAAAAGTGATAAGAACAAGAAACACAAGGAATATGAATTCAGCTCCTCTATTATATGACTATTGTGTTTGTTAAGGCATCTAAATATAGTAAGAAATCAGAAATATTTTCCTGTAATTGCGCTTGCCATAATATCCTTATTCAACGGACAATTGGCAGATCCAACATTCTCCCTCAAGTTGGACCATAGATGTTAATCATGTCCAACTTGATTACAAAATCATCAAATTTTTATTTAGTTAGGCCACATGTCAGATGCTTGTTCCGTTGTTGCTACATAGACCATTCAAATGGATCCCTTATCCACCTTCTCTCTAATAAATGTCTATCAATCTCCACATGCTTAGTAAGATCATGTTGAACTGGATTTAAGGAGATGTTGATGGTTGCCTTGTTATCATAGTAATGTTTAATAGAAGCTTGATTTCCAATTTGAGTTCTTTCAATAGCCATTTTAGCCATAATTCCTCACAAATGCCTTGTGCAGCAACTCTGAATTCAGCCTCTGCACTGCTTACGACAATAGTTTGTTTTTTGCACCTCAAGTGACTGGATTACCCCACACAAATGAACAGTTCCCAAATGTGGATCTCCCGTCTCGAGTGGATCCACCACTACTGGCATTTGTGCATATTTCCACTCAACTTACACATTTCTTAAAGTATAGCCTATTCTCTGGAGTCCTCTTTAGATATCTTAAGAATTTGAGCACAGCTTTTAGGTGAGTCTTCTCTGGAGCTTGCTTGTGTTGACTAACTGAGCTTACGGCAAATGCAATGTCTGGCCCTGTGTGAGATAGATAAGTTTTGCCACTATTCTTTGGTATTGTTCCTTATCAACTAGTTTCCCATCGTCTACCATATTTTTGACATTTATTGGTGTTTCTTTAGGTCAGGCATCCAACATGCCAATTTTAGTCAATTGGTCCAAAACATATTTTCTTTGTGAAATATTTAAGATCTAGCAACTTCCGTTCTTAGGAAATACCCCATTTTCTCCAATCTATAGTTTCAAATGCTGAATTCAACACATGTTTAGTTTGTCCATCTATCTAAATCGTTTCCAGCTAGTATAATATCATCAGCATAAACACCAAAATAGTTTTCTCGCCTAGGCTTTGCCTCTTTAAAGGAGCCCTAGGGTGTGGGGAGACGCTGGGGCACACCTCGCCTCGCCTCAGTGCCTAGGCGAGCGCCGCGCTCATTGTTATATCTATCAAATCACACCTTTGGAGATTGCTTCAATCCATGTAAAGATTCTTTAGCTTGCAGACCTTTTTTATCTCCTTTCTTGTAATAACTTGGTGGTTGCTCTATGTGTACTTCATCCTTTAATGCTCTTATTAGAATGACATTGTTGACATCTAGTTGTTGAATGGGCCAATCATGGTTTATAACATCTGGTATAATAACCTGGATAGTGTTGAGTTTTGCTACAGGAGCAAACATTTTCTTGGGCATGTTGTATGTTTGTGTTTACCTCTCGCAACTAGCCTTACTTTTCACTTATCTCTATTCCCATATGCATTGTATTTTTTAGTGAAAATGAATTTACAACCCATAACCTTTTTTGCTCTTGGAATAGCAATAGTATCCTATCTACTCGCCTTTTCTAGTGCTCTCATTTCAGTCATAGCTCATCTTCCCATTCAGGAATGTCATAGCTTCTTGAATATCTGTTGGCATCTTAGATTTGTCTAGGTTGGTCAGAAACGCATAATAAGGTTTTGAAAAACCGTTAATAATATACAAAATTTGAAATATGGCGAAGAGTGCAAGCTTGAGGTTTTCCCTCATGGCAATGGGCAGTTGCAAATGACACGAATCTTAAATATTAGGTGTTACTTGAGTGGGTTCTTGGGAATCGGTCATCGTCGGGCATGAGGGACTATTTTTTGCTCTCTGAACATACACTTGCACTTTTTTAGATTACACTTCTTTAGGTTTTACAATTTCTCCCCTTGATATTTGTTGTTGTGGTTCTAGAGAATTATGATAGAAATTATTGTTATGCAAAAGGAAATAAAAAACCAGAGTTTTACCAGATCTCTCCTCCTAAAGTGAGGTATTGGAATAATATGGAAGACTTTTAGCAAATGTAATAAACAATTTTCTAGAGCTAGAATCATAACATTTCTACTCTTTTTGATTAGACACATAAAACAGTCCTCTATTTCGCTCTATCTAATGTTATTGTTTGTATATTTAATTTATAACGTAAAATACGTTTTCTCTGAGTTATACACAATTGTTTAGCGGTCTCCGCGTTCTTTCATCAAATTGTTGCGGTCCTTGAGTTTTGTAAATGTTAGTCCAAGGTATGGTTTCTGTTATTATATTTGCTAACGTGACATCCTTTCTTGGAAAATAACTGTTTTTAATGTATTTTAAAAATAATTTTATTTTTACGGTCCATAATTTTTCCAATAATCTACACCTTTGATCGTAATTAGAGTTATATATGTATTGAATTTTATGGTCCAAGAATACACAAAATTATACAATTTTGATCTACTACAAATTAACATTTTAATAATTGCTCCCCTACATAGAATCCAACAACATTATTTCATAGAAGTGAATAACATTTAATATCCAACAATAAATAAAGAGGGAAACATGTTTATCAAAAACAATATTTTCCATTCAATAGCTACAAAATAGCTACAAAGTTAATTGTTTGTCACATTCAATCACCTTTATTACCTCTATTAGTTTACAAAAAAGGAGGTTGAGATGAACTTCTTAAACCACTTCCAACAGTTGCATTCTATAATATGAGACTGTCTCCTTCAAAATGACATTAAGGATCCAAGATTGGACCATGCGATCAACTCGCATCCATCGGTTATAGTCTAGATCCGTCTTAGTTGTTACATGTTTATTGTGAATAAAACTTAGCTTTAGGTTGACACCCAAAGCTGTCTTCATAGCTATTTTCCACTACAAGTAATTCTTCTCCGCAAATATATTGGTGATCAAGATCATCCCGGTATGATCGAAACTTTGAAGATGCAAGGGATCATCTTCAGATTGGGAAAAACTGTTCACATTGAGAGCTAGATAATTGTGAGATTTATTCATTGCAATGAATCAAGAAATGATAAGAGTAGGAAGTATGAATCAGAGAGTAGATTTAGAAAGTATAAGATTGATTAAACGCTCTGATAGGAAGTATGAAAAGAGTAGGAAATATGAATTCGAGTCAACTATTTGACTGCTTCCTCTTATATTACTTTCAGGAGGAGATTTAGCTGAAGAAGTTACTCGTTTATCCAGACAGCCTGTGAGGGACTCATCAACGCTGGAGAGTTTACTGAAGAAACCACACATACAGTATGAAGTTCTTGATAAGCATGGCTTTGGGAATGAAAACTTATCTAAAGTGGATAAAGAATGTGTAGAGATTGATGTTAAGTATGAGGGATTCATTCTACGCCAGCAAACACAACTTCAACAGGTTGCTGATATCTTTGTTATGCTTTATTCTGAGATGATATTTCATTCTTATATATACGATGGAAGGTCTTTTTTCGTCTAAGATTGTTTTTCTCTCCCATAATGTTCTGCTTGTAGGTGGCTCATCAACAAAACAGACCACTTCCAGAGAACTTGGATTACTATGAGATGAAAACTTTGTCTCTTGAAGCACGTGAAAAACTTTCTAAGGTATGCAATGGATAACTTCATTCATGTGAAACATAATTTTCATTTGTATATCGAATATATATGAAGAATAAGATTGATGTTACTCGTAAGTTACATATTCTTTTGAAGGCAATAGCCCTTGGTGATATACATTAGGGAAATACGATTGAGAACAATTTATATGATATTCTGGAAAAGAAAGCAACTTATTCTCACTTTTGAGCTTTAAGGGTGTTTGATAACCAAAATTATATCGAATTTAAAAGATTAACACTATTCAGTTTATTATTTACATGTTATCAAACAGTTTTTATAAATAGGTTCAACGCTTGATAATTTTTATTGCTTAAAATTAAGTACTTTTTTTTCTAGGATTTCATTTTAATTTTTTTTTCAAATAAGCCCATAGTATATATAGGAAGCAATGCATTTTGGTGAATGTTATTTTGTGGGACAGTTGAAGATTGTTGTTACAGGTGATTTTCATTGCTGTGTGTGTACAGGTGAGGCCACAAACAATTGGTCAAGCAAGCAGAGTGGGCGGTGTGAGCCCTGCAGACATAACTGCTCTCCTCATAATCCTGGAAGCAAATAAAAGAAAAGCGCAAGAGCTAAAGAGGAGGCATCTCACTACAGCTGCAATGACAGAGATAGAGAGATGAGGAGTTGTTATGTTATTGGTGGCGGTGCTGTGAGTGCCAGCGATAGTTTCAGAACCAAAACGACACGTCTCTTACCACCAGTTAGTTGTTCAAATTTGAAGAATACCATATGTGTGTACGTATGTATGATCCTTCCCCAACAAAGACCAGTTCATATTTTCACATTTTTTAAAATGAACATATATGACAAATGAACTTTATTCATTCTTAATTTATTCATATATAAGAAATTTTTGAACATCGAATTTCATTAATGGTGTTAATCTGAGTGTTGTGTTCTGCAGATTTTTATGTTTGAGTATTGTCAAAATGTTGATTCTTGTTATATACAAAGTGTTGGCATTATTTTTTTTTTTAAATTAATTAATGAGTTAGTTTTTGGTAGTTCACTTTTTGAATTAAAGTGAATGCTTAGTATAAGTTGGAATAATGTTTAGTATAAGTTGTAAATATGTATACATGAGGACATATATGCCGGGGATCGAAAGAGAGGCGAGAAATGGGAAATGTGCAACCTGGGCATCATTAATGTATGTTAATGATGTAGATTAATATACGTTAATCTGGAAATGTTTGATTAATGTATGTTAATGCCAAGAATAACGTACGTTATTCTTGGCTGTTTCCTAGAAGTCCATTTTTAGTAATGTACGTTAATTCTAAAATAAACAACGTACGTTATTCTTGGCTGTTTTCCTAGAAGTCCATTTTTAGTAACGTACGTTAATTTTAAAATAAACCTACGATAGCAGGGGTTTGGACATGTCATTAAAAGGGTAGAACACAACCATAAACGAGGAAAAACATCCCCAAACACTCCTAAACATTCTCCCAACCTCCAAACACCTTCCCAAGGTCCCCTAAACAACTAAACATCTTACAAACTCATGGATTATGGTGGATTAACAACAAATCGATCCTTCCAACCAAATTTCTCCTAGCTAGGGTTTGAAGAAGAGAGGAAAGAATCCTTAATCCTAGGCTGAAATGTGTAGGAAATTAAGTACATTTGGTAGGATTTTGTTGGGTTTTCAGTGTGGTTACTAAATGTACAAACATTTAGCATAAAATCTGAAGATTTGTGGGAGATTGAGGAGTTTAGGTTTGTGGGAAAATTTGTTGTGGGTTTTGAGGAATTGGTTAGATAAATGAGAAATTAAGCTTAGAATGTTATGTATGACATGAAATGTAACATGATTTGCGTAGGAGGCGAACAAACAGAATCTGAATCGGGGGTTAGTGCCGAATCGAGTCCGCGAGAAGTCGAGGTAAGTGTTCTTTGACACTTACTATTGTATGCTTGCCTTTGTATGGTTAAGATTACATGATAAATGCTTTCTTTTGATGAAATGGTAATGAAAATGAGCTAAATGATAGACTTGATTTGTTTATGTATTTATGTGGAATCTTTTGAATGGGTAGGAATTGCTTGGGAAAACATGTTTGAGTTGTGCTTTCTATGCTTGAATGCAAATTTAATGAATGGAAGGAAAATGTGGGTTGTGCAAGAATAAGTAAGTTGTGTAAAGAGATGTATGACTTGTATGGATTGTTGGAAAGTGTGAAGTTGCTTCATGTAAGTAACTTATACGGAATGTTAAGTGGTGCATTATTATGGCCTTAAGGCATGCTTGTGATTTCTGTGATGAAAAAAGAATGGATGCTTTGCATTGATGTTGGAATGAGTGATTTGCAAATGGTGCTTGTGAGTATGCATTCTTGTGAAAGCGTTGTATGATCATGTGTGAAGCCCAAAATTAAAGCCTGTATTTTAAAACCTGTCCCAATTTTAATTTCGAACCTAAAAAATTTAAGAAAACATATGTCCAACCTGTCAAACTTTTTCAATAACAAACATGGATATAGAAAAGAATTATCAAACAATAACGTTAAATGTAAAAACAAATACCTTTCTTTTAACATCTTTTCTTAAGAATCCATATTTGTAAAATATGTGCTCAACTCCTCCTCGCGGTGAATCCTGCAATACCTGCACAACATATAAACAAACAAAAGGGGTGAGTATATAAAATACTCAGTAAGTGGAACCCAAAGTAAGTTTAAATGAAGCACAG
>CANYCX010446040.1:0-13574 GCA_948193385.1 Breynia disticha f. nivosa
GGTCAACATGCCTCACCTCCTTGCCTATTCCATTCAAGAGTAGGTATCACGACCACAGATTGTGGCATTGTACGCGGGGCACTATGCCACGCGACTGATGGAGGGCCTAGGGCGCCTCAACGGGCTACCAGCGATGATCACATCAGCTTCAGCAGAGCGTCTATACAGAATAACCCTCTCCCATATGAGGGTGTTGGTCTATCACCGAGTCGCTGATAGATATACTTATAGGTTGCGAGGAGAGGAGGAGGAGGCACCTTCGACAGAGGAGGACCAGGTGGCAGAGGCCAAGCGCCATAGGCCCCACCACCGGTGCCTCCAGCTCACCATGCCCAACTCATTGAGATTCTAGAGCTCCAACACCAGTACAGTTCCATTCTAGGAGCTATACAGCGAGAGCAGTTAGGCCAGGGTGGCCATATTTACAAACTGGAGTATGAGATGCAGTTCGTATTCCAGCACCTGAACCTGCAGCAGGCACCCTACCATCCACTGCCGCTGAACGATCTGTACTATTAGCCTTACCAGTAGTACTTCCGGGTCTGCAGCAGCCACCACAGCAATAGGAGCCCCGTGATGACATCCAGGATGACTGAGCCGCATGATCACCTAGATTTGTTCTCTTTTCTTTTTCTTTTCTTTTATTTTCATTTCTTTTTCCATATTTTATTTTATTTTCTTTTATTTTTTGTTCTTTTCTATTCTGATCTGTACTCTATAACTGAATGATTTGGGTAATTATTTTTGTTCTTGTCTGTTGTTTATCTCAGTTACTTATCTTTGTAGTCAGGAACAAACATCTATCAATCATTCTAGGTTCTCTTAGTAGCTTCCCTCACAATCACATTTAGGGATGTTTTCCACAATTTCTCATTTTACTCTTCTTTTCCCTATTTATTCATTCTATTTAATATTGAGGACAATATTGTGCTCTAAAGTGTGGTGAAGGGGGTTATTAAAATGAAAATTGTGTAAACCTTGTTGGAACATCTAGCATTTAAATTTTTAGCCTATGATGAATCTGTGTGGCTGAGTGCATTATTTTCAATCACATAGTCATAATTGTTAGCGCCTTTAAGATAGAAAATGTGATTGATTGGTTAAATAACTGTACACTTGTGTATTCTTAGTAGTATCCTAACTTTGAGCACGCCAAACCATGTTTAGGTCAGTTTTGATGTTTATCTTGAAATTGTTTACACTTAATAATTCTATTACTGTCTTGCAAATATTTGCGGTTAACTAAATTTGAGTTTAATTTGTTGATGCTTTGAAAATATACCCTTTCTCGATTGAACCTAAACCTGTTAAGCAACAAAGCAGGTATATAAAAAAGAGAGCTCTACTCCTCTGTCTGGTACTTAAGATATGAGTATGCAAAGCACCTCTGTCACGACATTCTTGAGTAACCGGGGATAAACACCAAAAGTGGGTGGTCTTCGAGTAAAAAGAGAAGCACAAAATCATTCGTCACAGTAGAAACTAGAATAAAGAGATAGTTGTTAATAAAAAGGGGTTTGTAGCAATTGAGCAAGTGGAGGAATCAAGATGGAGCATAAAATGCACTCGATAGTACCAACTGAATGAGAAAATTTTTTCGAAAGCTTGTGTTTAGTCATGGCAACTCTAATTTTGATTTTAATTTTTTGGTGTTTGCATTATAGTCATGGTCGTATTAATTGATGACAGTTACTTAATAAAAAGTGGAACATTTCTAAATTTGGTTTATACACACACACGGGATCGTCTGTGAGTGCACTTGTGTATGTGTTAGTTGGTTAGCCTATCAATTTTTGATCTTGTGGACATTGTCA
Source organism: Breynia disticha f. nivosa (assembly GCA_948193385.1). Lineage (NCBI taxonomy): Eukaryota > Viridiplantae > Streptophyta > Magnoliopsida > Malpighiales > Phyllanthaceae > Breynia > Breynia disticha. Next base: position 1,815 of record CANYCX010446040.1, read on the forward strand.
TTATACATGTTCTTGAATGTTTTGCTCTTGACTACCCCTGAGACCGTATAGGAATTTACAATGCTAGATGAACTAAGCTTGTCTCATAAATTTGAGTGTAACTTTTTACTATTTGCTTGAGGACAAGGAAAGGTTTAAGTGTGGTGCAGTTTGATAAATGTATTTTTACAAATACATTTTATACCTATTTTTACGACGTTTTTCATATTTCCAGCTAATTGTTAGCAATATTTTGCATTATCTATATCATTTTTGTGTCTCCAAGTTACTCGTGAAGATTGAGCAAAATAGGCAAAATTTGGGTCAAAACGTCCAAAACAGCGAGAAGAACGCAAACAGTGAAAAGGGAACTACTTCTAAAATGGATTACACAAAAACGTTTGACATTTTGTTTCACTTCCAGAGACATTCCACAAGGCCAGAACGGTCAAGGGAACGGTTTACCCACTTCGTTCCCAAACCTATTCCACTTTCAGAAGCTTTTGAAGAACCCAGAACGGTTTTGGAAATGGTTTACGTAAACTGTTCCCTAAACCGTTCCCAACTTACTGTGCATGAAATAGGGTTGCCAAAAGAAGGGTTTTGGGAAAAAAAAGGGAGTTAGACATTACGAGCTGTGATTCAACAACAAGAGGTGCAGAGAACTCATTGCGAGCGCGAAGATCGGAGAATCGAGCTGGGACTTTCAACGAACCAAGAGAGAACCATTATAGATTACGGATTAGTAGCTTGTATAAGAGACTTCATGAGTTATTCGTCTATTATGTGGTTTTCCATTGTTTTAGGTGTTGGTTTTGAGAATATGATGAACTAATTCTTCCATGGATATCTAGAGTAGATGAGTCCTAGGTTGGTTATTTGTTTTGACTTGATTATTGTTGAATCTAATGAGATATTGTGGTTCAATTGTGTGGTTTGAATAAATTTTGTGACTTTGCATTGATAGGTTGAGAAACCATCTTGTAAATTAGGTCTTCCACATTTAAAAGGAGTTGCCTGCAATTCTAGAGATAGAATTACAGAATTCCTTCGTATTAATGTAATGCTAATAGAGGAATGAACGAAACATAATGCTAGATTAGGAGTTTTGGTTTAAAAGAGATTTTGGCTAATCAACCTAATCTTAGATGTTAAATTAATCAAGAGATACTTTAACATAAATTAGAAATTTCCGTGGTCCAATACTTGTTAATTCAAAGTAATTCAAGTTACATATGTATGAAGCCTTAGGATGAATCGAATATAGATATTTTCCCTTCCAATCTTGATTTAACCCGTACTTTACTTGTTTTGATTTTTCTTCATTCATTGGTTATCATTCAATTTAGATTTTAATTTAGTTTATAATTTTAATTACGACAGAACCTCTTTTGTTAGATTAGATAATAAATTGGATTGATAGTGTTAGTACTTGACCGTCTCTGTGGGATCGACAGTCGATACTCTGGTGTCTATACTATTGTTCAATAGGTATACTTGCCTAGCGAGCTGTGGTTTTAGTACCGTTTGGGCGTATCACTTTCCTAGTAGTTCTCAGAGGTCCAAAGTGACCACCATAAGTTGATGCATGGACAAAAATTCAAAATAGATCTAATTTCATCCTGATGCACACACCTTCTAATTTTCTGATGAGAGCAAAATTTCCACAAATAAGGATCATCCCACACATAATACTTAGCATCGCTTTTTTAGTTTTCTACGATTATTGGCTGTAAAATTATTAGGGAATACTTTATTAGTTAGAAAATTTACCAAATTAGCATACCATGGGTTGCTCTTCATTGGAGTTTGATTAATTCATATGACAATTTTGATTTCAATAGTACAACATGCCTATGACATGTTCATAGATTGCAGTTGTTCATCTAAAAGTTTGACGCAAATGTCACAATGGTTGTCCGAACAATATGGTAGCCTGTGTAGATGGTCTGCAACCAAATTCTCACTCCCCTTTCAAATTCTTGGAGTAGTAATATACACATGATTAATCTCGATTTCGCATCCTTTCTATTCATCAATTGTCACAAAGATGAATGATTAGAATAAACAATAACTTTAGTCCCCAATAAATAGCAATGAAATTTTTCTAAAGAAAAAACAATAGGTCAGAGCTCTTTTTTGTGGTGTAATAGTCTATTTGGGCACTATCAAGTGTCTTTGAAGCATAACAAATGACGTGAGGATCACGTCCCACTATATGTCTAAGAACTACTCCAATGGTCTAGTACTGGCTAGCACATAAGCTTGAATGATAGATTCCAGTATGGTGGTTTTATAATGGGTGTTGAAATCAAGTGTTCCTTCAAGGTTACAAAAGCTTTGTGGTATTTATTGTCAAATTTAAACTCTTATTCTTGCTGCAAAAGATTACCCAGAGGGAGTTCAATCTTTGAGAAATCCTTTATAAACCTATGGTAAAAACCTGCATGGCCAAGGAAAGAATGAACATCCTGCATGAATGTGGGGAAAGGTAAAGAATGTATAATGTCAATTTTTGCCTTGTCAACTTCTATGCATTTACTTGAGACTATGTGTCCCAAAATTAGTCCTTTTTCTACCATGAAATGATACATTTCATAATTCAACACAAGATTAGTTTCCATACACCTTTTCAACACCTTAGCTAGATTATCCAAGCATCATGTAAAAGAGTCACCATAAACTGTGAAATCATCTATAAATACCTTATTGATGTTCTCTACATAATCTGAGAAGATACTATCCATACAACGTTGAAAGGTGGAAAAGGTGTTGCATAGACCAAATGACATTTGTCTATATGCAAATATTCTAAAACGGCATGTAAAAGTGGTCTTTTCTTGATCTTTTGGAGCCACTATAATCTGATGAAAACCTGAGTAATCATGTAGATAACAACAATGAAATTTCCTTGCTAAATGTTCAATCATTTGATGATCAAAAGGAAATGAAAAATGATCTTTTCTAATGACAGAATTCAACTTCCTATAATCAATACAAATGCAACAACCATTTGCACACGAGTAGGGACTAACTCACCTTTGTCATGTTTCACCACAATTATATCTATTTTCTTGGGTACTACCTATGTAGGACTTACCCATTTACTGCCAAATATGGCATAAATGACACATGCATCTAGTAACTTTAAGATCTCCTTCTTGACTACCTCCATCATTGGTGAATTGAGACATCGTTGTGGCTATCGAGTTGGTTTACTCTAATTTTTTAGCAGTATTCGATGCATACAAATTGTTAGGTTTAATCCTTTAATGTCAACAAGTGTCCAACATATTCCTTCCTTGCATTCGCAGAGTACATGCCATAACCTTTCTTCGTCCTCTTCACTTAGCTTGTTAGAAATGATTAGAGGAAGGGTTATTCTCTCCGAAATAAACATATTTTAAGATAAGACAACAATGTATTTAATTCTAACTCTAGGGGTTTTATAATCAATGGAACATGGTTCTTTTCAATTTTTTCCAACTTTGACATGCCCATGCCGTATTTACTTTGCCCAGAATCATTCTTCATGTCCTTTAATGCACAAGATCCTGCACAACAGAGATTAAGTCAGTGTAAAAAACCTAGTTTTTTTTTCAATTCCTGCTTGTATGATGGTGTTATATTATTTCTCAAAGCTAAATTCAAACAACCATTATCAGATAATTCCAACCATTTATCAGTTGTCACGCCCAAATTCAAATGTCCATTTTTCAAAATAAATAAGAATTTTGGCACCATTTTTATTTTAAAACATTTTGTTAAGACAAAATAATAAGATCAATAATCATGCATTCATTAAACCCTATGCCAATGTTAGCCATATTAAACCCAATTATAAATATGCGGAAGCAATGGTCTTGGTTTAAAACAATACATGAACCATCTATATATACTATTAGATGTATAGATGTACAAAATGAAAAATTATAAAATCCAAAATGCTAGGAGCCACAACCTCAAGAACGCGTATCGTACTGCTAGCTATCACCGAAAATCAGAGTCCTGTGGTAACTATCACCTCTCTGCACATTCACCACAATCAACAAACACGTGAGTAATTTTCAGTACTAAGAAAGTGCATTTTAACACACTTACCAAGGTAGCTAATGCATAAGTATTCGTTTCTTATTAAGTTTTACGTACATTATATGATAGGGCAATCACCACTATTAAGTTTCATAGACAGAAATGGTCTGGCAAATGGTTTACTCAAATCGTTTCATAAACTGTTTGGCCTTTCATAAAATTTTCTATAAGTGGAAAGTTTCTAGAACGGTTTAGCAAACCATTTCAAAAACTGTTTCAACCATCCAAAATGTCCCTGGAAGTGGAGCAATTTTGGGAACGATTTGGCGAACGATTTGGCGAACGATTTGGCAAACCATTTTGGAGTCTGCTCTAGCCTTCCAAAAAGTCCTTAGAAGTGGAACAGTTTGGCGAACGGTTTTCACTAACTGTTCCCAAACATGTTCTGCCCTGCTTTCAGCTCTTTCAGTACGAATCAAAGTAGAAATTCCTCGCAAACATCAACCAAGCCACATCAACTCAACTTATTTACAGCCAAGCAACATCAACTCAACATATGCATTCCATATCTATCATTTCCAACCTAATTCATTTATCAACCAATCTTATATACTCATATATACAAGGTCCATAATCACATTCTTTCAACATAATTTGCAAGATTCCAATCGTTTGCAATTGCATTAAAATACCAATCACACACTAGTTTCAACACATTTCAAACCATAACATTCACATTTAAACATCCATTATATTTCCATGGCAACATAAACATAATACTCATTCCATACACATGTGTTTTGTAAAAGTAAGAATGAATATACAATGCAATGCCTATGCATTCTCATACAACATGCATGCTCAAGGTCTTTCATCAATTTCCTCGGGCCCAGCCTGGCATCTAGCTCTCTCTCAGAATATCCTCAGCCCAGCCAGCATCGAGCTCCTGCTCAGAATATACATCGGGCCCAGGTCGACATCAAGCTCTTGCTTAGAATATCCTCAGACCCAGTCTGACATTCGAGCTCTTGCCCTAAATCTCATGACCACGTGTCACACACAAATGCTCAAATGCAACATATGAATCATGCTATTCATTATGGCCATTAAATCTCAAATGAAAATAATGCCACATGTATTTCAATCCCATCTTTATAAGCATCACTAGTAAGAATTTATCTCAATTCATAATTCATATTTTACACCTCAAACCCTCGCCATTATCATTAATTCACAACCATATCATAATCTCACAAGCATAAATTCACATATGTTATAATTGAATTCTCATTTTCACATTAGCATAACCATTCCTCATACCATTTATCTCAAACACAATTACACCTTTTTCAAGCATTCATACTAAGACACAAACATACTCAAGTAACCGCATAATATCATTTTCACACAACCATAAAATTCACATCAATATCATACAAGTCCATTTTAGGACTCATGCTCGCTACCATCTTAACAAATGCACTTTTATCGTATATGGTTAACCATACAGATGCAAGACATACAATGGTAAGTGTAAATTGCACTTACCTAAAAATCATGCGTAGTCGACTCTTGGCTCAACTCCGATTCAAATCTCGCAATTACCTCATATAACATCATTGTCAAAAAAATGTAAATATACTATTTTACATATCGATTAAGTCATTTTAGACTTTAATTAGGCAAAATCCCTAATGATTATCTTAACCCAAAAACCCTAAATCCCACATTATTGTACAGTTTCTGTATTAACTCTCAAAGCACACCCACATTGCTCACATTTTACTCATCAAACACAAATCTCACTTATTATCTCAACATCACACGTATTAAACAAAAAACCCAAATCACAATCTCTTATCAAAACCCACAAAAATAAGCCACATATCTTTTCCCTTAGGATCCTTCAAAAAACCCCCACACTCCTCACTCAAAAACCTATAAATCTTACTTAGGTTAGGGGTTTACCTCACTACAAATGCTGAAAAGCCCATGGTTTTGCCTATCTCGTTGTTTCCTTCAGGAAAGTATGAAGATCCAAGGGTGAGGCCAATGTTTTTATGTTTAGAAAAGGTCTAGGGATGTCTCTTGAAGGTGGAAAAGGTAAGGTCTTGGCTGGAAAAGGCTTACACGAAGAAAAATGTTTTGTCTCTCTTTTCTTCCTTAATAGGAGTCTAAGTCGAATTCCCACCAGGTCGAAACAGATTGGCAGACGGTTTACGCAAACCGTTCGCTTAATCGTTTCCATACTATGGAGTGCAAAATTCAAAATGTTTGTCACGTCTGGAACGGTTTTGGGAGCAGTTTGCTCTGGCCGTTCTCCAAACTGTTCTCACCTACTGTTCGCACAATTTTTGCGCTAAATTTTTGTTATATTTTTCGGGCCGTTACAGCTCTTCCCCCTTAGGAAATTTTGTCCCCAAAATTTGAACAAGCTAAGTCCTCTGACATATCAACTCAAAAATCCAACTCAAAGCACTTAAACTTTAAAACAACCATAAAGACTTAAAACATACCTCAATCTTGTCAGGCCTCTGGGAACAGATGCAGATACTGGTCTCTCATGTCACTCTCTACATCTCTGGTAGCCTCCTTAGACTAGTGGAAACTCCTCTTCATCTTTACCATTGAGATCTCCCAGTTCTGCAACTATTGAACCTGTCGATCCAATGTCTCTACTGGCTTATCCTAGTAGGTCAGATCATCTACAATCTCCAATTCTAGTGCTCTCAGCACATGACTGGGGTATGACGGGTACCTCCTCAATATAGATACATAAAAGACATTGTGGTGTCAGGACAACTCCTTTGGGAACTAGAGTAGGAAGGCTAGTGGTCCAAATATTTATGTAATCTCATATGGGCCCATACACCTCAGACTCGACTTTCCTCTCTTTCGAAACCTAATCATGCTCTCTAATACGAAACTCAGGGGAAAATCCTATCTCTAACCTCATACTCTATCTCCCGGTAATGCTGATCGAAATAGTTTTTCTGTCGGTCCTGGACTGTCATCATGCATTTTTTACTACATTCACTTTCTCGAGGGTTTGTTGTACTAACTTTGGTCCCTCAGTCTTCCGTAGACCCTCAACATCCCAATACGTTAGACTCCAGCACTACCTCCCATATAAAGCCTCATATGGTGCCATCCTGATGATGGAGTGATAGCTATTGTTATACGCAAACTCGATAAACAACAAGTGATCATCCCAGTTACCCCCAAACTCTAGTACACAAGCTCTCATCATTTCTTCCACTGTCTAGATAGTCCTCTCAGACTAACCGTCAGTCTCAGGATGAAATGCAGTACTGAACCGTAGTCTGGTACCCATCTTATCTTGTAAGCTCTGCTAGAATTGCGAGGTAATCTTAGATCTCGCTCTGATAATATCGACATCGAAACACCATTTAACCTAACTATCTCTGCAACATACAAGTTCGCAAGCTTGTCAAGTGTGTCATCTTGTCGGATAGCTAGGTAATAAGCCAATTTTGTTGATCTGTCTACTATGACCCAAACTGCATCATGACATCTAAACATCCTCGGTGAACCCACAATGAAGTCCATAGCGATATTTTCCCACTTCCATTCAAGAATCTCTAACAATCTCAACTTCCCTACTGGAGCTTGATGTTTTTCCTTGATCGACTGGAAAGGTAAACATCGAGCTACAAAATGAACAATCTTTCACTTCATGTTAACCTACCAGTACATATCCCTCATATCTTGATACATATTAGAGCTACCACGATGTACCTAATACAAGGAAGAATGCGCCTCAACCATCAAACTCTTCTTAAGCTCTTCTATGCCTGGAACACACAATCGACACCCATAATACAACACTCCATCATCATCTAGTCAATGGGGTGCAGTGTTTTCCCGTATATTAGCGAACATTTTATCCTCAATCAAGTCTAACTGAACTCTGAGCTCTCGCAATGCGAATAAGGACTCTGCCTGATAGTTAACAGAACCCTCATCCTCTCTCCCTTTCTTACTCAATGCATCAGCAACCACACCACATTTTCCTTTCCTGGGTGATATTCAATAGTACAGTCATAATCCTTAAGCTGTTCAATCCATCGTTTCTATATCAAGTTCAACTCTCGTTGAGTAGTAATGCACTTGAGACTTTTCTATTTAGGAAAGGTCTAGGGATGTCTCTTGAAGGTGAAAGGGTAGGGTCTCGGTTGGAAAAGGCTCACACTAAGAAAAATGTTTTCTCTCTCTTTTCCTTCCTTAATATGCGTCTAATTGAAATTCCCGCCAGGTCAAAATAGATTGGGAAACGGTTTATGTAAAGCATTCACTTAACCGTTTCCATACTATCCAGCGCAAAATTCAAAATGTTTATTGCGTCTGGAATGATTTTGGGAACGGTTAGCTTTGGCTATTCTTCAAACCATTCTCGCCTGTTGTTTGCACAATTTTTACACTTAATTTTCATTATATTTTCTCGGGGCGTTACATAAAAAATCAACACTATCAATCAAATATAAAGAAGGATAATCAATTGAATGTTTCATAGATTCATTAATATTGAATTTAATAATGGCACCCTCAAATTCCATGAACAAAGTTTTACTATGCACATTAATTCCTGCAAGTATGATGGTGTTATAATATTTCTCAAAGGTAAAATCAAAGAATCATTACCACATAATTCCAAAAATAAACACTATCAATCGCATATAAAGAAGGTTAATCAATTGGATGTTTCAAAGATTCGTTAATATTTAATTTAATAAAAGTGTCATCAAATTTCGTTGACAAAGTTCCACTATGAACATTAATTTTTGTCCTATCAATTTTCAAGAATGGTCTGCCTAACAACAACAGTCTAGAATTAGGTGAAATTTATTCTTCCATGTTCAAAACAAAGAAATTAGCAGGGAATATCAAGTCATTAACTCGCACCAAAACATCTTCTAACACAGCTTCGGGGTAAAAAGTGAATCTATCTGCTAATTGTAGTATTACACCTATAGGTTTTAGAAGGCCTAAATTCAAAGAATTATAAATAGAAAGACGCATAAAACTTATAGAAGCTACTAAATCACACATAGCCTTCTCCATTCCAATTCTTCAAATAGAGTAGGGTACACAGAGCATTCCTAGATCCTTGCACTTTTAAGGCAATTTCTTTTCAATAATTGCAAACATATTTTCTCCTATAAGAACTCTTTCATTACCATCCAATTTCACTTTGCTAGCACATAAATCTTTGAAAAGTGTACGTACATTGGTGAGTGTTTAAAAGTAGTTAACAGATTAGGTTATCCAGCGATGTGTTTCCACCGACAAGGTTGGCAAATTCTGACCCATTGCCACTCAGGACCCACTGGTGGCAATTACAGCGCTAACCGTACAGCACAGAAAGTACTGGAGGCAAGTTTTTACTGGCCCACTTTATTCAAAGACGAGCAGAGGTATGTTTCTATTTGTAATAGTTGTCAGCGATCAGGTAATATCTCTCGTTGTGATGAAATGCCTCAGAATGTTGTTGTTGTGTGTGAAGTGTTTGATGTGTGGGGAATCGATTTTATGGGTCCGTTCCCTACATCCTATGGTAATAAATATGTTCTAGTTGTTGTGGACTATGTCTAAAAATGGGTTGAGGTATAAGCCTTATGTACTAATGACGCTAGGGTTGTTATTAAGTTTTTAAAATCTCTATTTTCTCGTTTTAGGGCATCTCGGGCAATTATAAGCGATAGAGGGGCACACTTTTGTAACAACCAGTTTTCAAAAAACTTACACAAATATGGTGTTACTCATAGAGTGTCCACTACCTATCATCCACAAACCAGTGGTCAAGTAGAGGTGACCAATCGAGAATTGAAAAGAATTTTGGAAAAGTCAATAGAACGTCATCGAAAAGACTGGTTAGTTAAATTGGAAGATGCCTTATGGGCTTATCGCACTGCCTATAAAACACCCACAGGTTTTACTCCATTTAGGTTGATTTATGGAAAGGCGTGTCACCTTCCAGTCTAACTAGAACATAGACCATTTTGGGCCATAAAATCTGCCAATCTTGATTTGTCTGCTGTAGGTGAACACAGGAAACTGCAGTTAAATGAGCTGGAGGAATGGAGGATGGAAGCCTATGGGAACAACAAGCTTTACAAGGAACGCTCTAAGCGTTGTCACGATAAGCATCTGAAATCCACGAAGAAATTTTCCGTAGGTGACAACGTTCTGTTCTACAATTCCCGCCTTAAACTTTTTCCCGGGAAGCTAAAGTCAAGATTGTCTGGTCCTTTCAAAGTCACCCAAGTCTTTTCCTATGGAACTATCGAGTTTTCACACCCCAACAAAGGTATGTTCAAGGTAAACAGTCATAGACTCAAACTCTATCATGGACAGGTTATTGCGGATCTTGACAAAGATGATGTCAACCTCGCTCCTCCGGAGCCCAGCTCAACTTAGAGGTAACCGTCAGGCTCAGGACGTTAAACAAGTGCTTCTTGGGAGGCAACCCAAGGATTAGGAGCATTTTATTTTTGTCCTTGTTTTTGTTCGTGTTTGTTTGTGTTTCGTGTCACAGGGCGCATATTCGGACTCGTAACAGGTACGCGTCTGGCATAACAATTTTTTTTGGAATCAGCTCAATATTTGGAAAACAGCCTCAAGGAACGGTCTTTGATATTGTTTTTCATAACCGTTTCGTGCGATCATTCAAAACGGTCTTTAGAAGCGGTTTTTAGTACACATTCCTTGGTCGTTCCCCTTTGAAACGGCTATACAAAATGGTTTTTAAGACCGTTTCAAGGAAACGTTATGTGCGATCATTCAAAATGGCCTTTAGAAACGGTTTCCAAACCCATTCCTTAACCGTTCCCATGCGAACGATTTCTCGAAACGGGATAATGGTCGTTCCCAATGCCCGTTCTCGATGAAAAAACTGAATCGTATTTTAAGCTGGAATGGGAATTCGAAACAGCCAGTGGTCGTTTCCACTGGCCCTTCGGGACGCACGGATTCTTTAAAAAACCTTGACAAGCTCATTTTTTCACATTTCAAAACTCTCCAAAACGCTCTCTACTTCTGTTTCTCTTATTTTTGGTCATTTCCAAACCGTTTCCACTCCATTTTTGTGCCAAAGCCAAGGTTTGAACTTAATTTCTTCCCTCTTTCTCACTCCTCTCTTCATTTTATGCATGTTTGGACGATTTTCTTGGAAAAAATAGTTAGGGTTTCGGAATTTTGAGTTCATTTTGGGTCATTTATGTTGAATGCTACTTCTTTTCATGTTAGCGAACGATTATCCTTCATTCATTGTGATTTTTGTTGGTGGAATCATGTTTGGCCGAGATTTTTGGAGTTTTTCCTTAGGTTTGCTTGAGATTTGTGTTGTTAAGTGTTTAATTTAGTTGTAATTATGCTTAAGGAAGCTCTAGGTGAACGAATTAACCTTGATTCTAGCTTTGTTTTAAACCAATGATTGTTGTATGACCGTTTCTCTGCGATTTGAGTAGCTCTGAGAACTCTTTTGTTAATTGTTACATATTGGTTGAGTTAAAGAGTGTGAAATTGAGAATTATTGTGCCTTATTGACATTCTTAGCTAATGAATTCATGAGACTCGATGTGTTGAGTTGCGTTAGAGACTGTCAATAGTGAACCTTGTTATATTTCTTGCTTTGAGTTGATAATTTGGCTTTACTGTAGCAAGAATGTGTGCTTATATCATTAAGTTTCATGCTTAGCTGGTTAAACTGTTGCCGTGTCTGGTTATTAT
>CANYCX010446283.1:0-12565 GCA_948193385.1 Breynia disticha f. nivosa
TATCCTTTTGTCTCTTTAGGATACCCCACAAATAAGCACTTATCTGTCTTGGATAGAAGCTTATCCCATGTTAATCATTTAACATACGCTTCGCATCCCCAGATCGTTAGAAAAGACAAATTTGGGTTTTTGCCCAGTCCATATCTCATATGGTATCTTTTCGGCTGCTTTAATAGGAGACCTGTTCAGCATAAAAAGCTGCAGTATCTAGGTCATAACCCCTAAACGATATTGGGAGACCAGTTTGACTCATCATCGACCTAACCATGTCCAACAAGTTTTGGTTCCTCCTTTTGGACACACCATTCCACTAAAGTGTTCCCGAAGGTGTGAGTTGTGGTACTATACCACAATCTCGCAGATATTGGTCAAACTCTAGGCTTACATACTCACCACCTTGACCAGATCGAATGGCCTTGATATGTGTACCAATTGGTTTTCTACTTCATTCTTAAAATCCTTAAGCCTTCCAAAGGTTTATGATTTATACTTCATTAGATAGATATAGCCATACCGACTATAATCATCAATGAACATGATGAAGTAGCTATAACCACCTCTGGCTTGTGTACTCAATGGTCCACATACATCAGAATGTATTAGGTCCAAAAGTCCACTAGATCTCTCTTCTTTCTTATTGAAAGGACTTTTTGTCATTTTTCCACGAATGTACGATTCGCAGGTGTCTAATGATTTCCAATCAAAAGACCCAAGAGCTCCATCTTTATAGAGTTTTTGCAAGCGTTTCTCACTTGCATGTCCTAAATGACAATGCCAGAAGTAAGAAAGATTAAGTTCATTGGACTTAGCTTTCTTATTTTCTACGTTATAAACATCCTCACGACTTGACAAGTCCTTGGACATATAAACCGTTATTAAGGAATCTCATTCCATAATACACGTTTCCATGACGAATACTCATATTGTTATTTTCAATAACAAAAGTAAAACCGTCATTGTCCAAGGCTAAAATTGAAACAATTTTCCTACTCATTGCAGGTACATAGTAACAGTCCTTTAACTTTATTTTTAGCCCCGAAGGCATAAATAAAGTATAGTCTCTCATCTCTGTGGCAGCCACTCTTGCTCTGTTTTTTACTCGAAGATCAGCCTCTCCCTTCGATAGCACTCTTCTATTTCGTAGTCCTTTCACAATGCAACAAATATGAGACCCACATCCGGTATCCAATACCCATAATGTCAAAATTGAGAGATTTATCTCTATATCGTAGATTTTTTAAGAAGATGTTCTCACAACATCCTTCTTCCCTCCCAATATTATTGGACAGTTTCTCTTCCAATGCCCACTCATTTGGAAATGGTAGCAAACGTCCAAAGGAATAGGAGGAAAAACCATCCTAGGCTTTTGTTGAGGTTGGACCTCGAATATGGGCTTATGGACTTCTTTGGTTTTTCCTTCTTTGCCTTTCCTTGAAGTGGATTGGACAACCTCCCTAGGCATTTGTTGAGGTTCCACCTCCAACTTATACTTTGGGCTTATTTCGGTCTTTCCTTTCCTACCCTTCATTTTATCCTTTTCAAGGATTGAGCGCTGGGAAATATTCGAGTTGTTCGAATTTGGATTCACTTTTGACAAAGAAAACAAAATCAAGGTCAGTTATGAGGTCTTTTTAACAAAATCAAGGTCAGTTATGGATTAATATCCCTTTAAATAATCCACTTGTTAGTGACGGTTTGTGGTACCAAGATCCAATCATCTTTTTCCCTAAAGATGACTCTCGGTTTCTAATGGGGCTAGCACTTTTGTGCCGGGGCACTTCCCATTCATTGCCTAGGGCCGACGCACCGTCACAGACCCATGTTAAGTCCAAACCTACCATTAACGTGATAACCATGACACCAATCTACCCACACTCTAACATGGCGGCATAAAAGGAATCTATCTTACCCTCGCCTCACAAAATTGATAAGTTCGAATAAATGACTTAATGATTTCATTTGGGTGCAGTCACACTCTTTCCAATCATGTCTATCAAGTGGCCAGTGATATCATCTCTCATAGAGAGGGTCAATCCCTTCACTTCACTCCTGCTCTCAATTATGATTCGTAGCATACCCAATCATACCCATACTTATCAACCTTTTATGGCCACGTTAGGCGTATGTCAAAGTACACTAAAACTCACAACAAGAGACACAGTGATTTTTAGTTTAAGGATAACATTTGACATTGCAAATGGTGATCGCTCTCCAAGTATAATGCTCTACATCATACCTACGCACTTTGCTAGATATCCCAAATATCTATGACCCATAGAACATGATCATCTATAAAGCACATACTAGTCTTAATTCATTGCTATTCCCATAGAAACAAGTGACTAGGACATTTAGAGTTTTAATCTCAAAACTTCCAGGTTCTACTATCAAGGTCCTCAACCTTGATACCTCATGCGCTTAATCAACATTCTTGGATATTTTATCAAACATATACCATAGGTCAATACATGATATGATAAAATAATGCCTCATAATTTTATTACTTAATAATAAAAGTTACAAACAATGTATTGGGCTAGGGCTTTCACTAACAGTATCTTCTCCCCACCGTCAAATGACACTCGAACTTGGAAATCAAGGTTTTGATATAAAAATTTTTGATGTAAGAATACAGGAAATAAAAACAAACTTATTCTTCATAAATATGTACATCTCATTTCTTTCAATACAGTTTACAAAGTTTGCAAAGGCATATGCCCCAAAACAAAATAAGAGGTGTGCAAAATTAGTTCAGGTTATGAAAGAAAAACAATCAGAATGATTCTATTTCATTAATAACCCAACAAAATACAAGCATGCACTATGTATGCCCTACCACATACAAAGTCAAACATCCTAATACAGTGCACAACCCACCTCGGTTCTTCTTTATGCAAAGTTTGAGTCATTGCAGCAGCGTAAACACCTTCGCATCCAAAAGTTTCTTTTTCTCAAGTTCCTGCCCACACGGCAGGTATGAAACACCAGTGAGTTGTGAACCTCAATAAGCAACACTTATCAAATGGAAAAATTCCTTTTAATCATAGAACATTTGGTAACATAAATACATTCATATGTAAACTTACACATTTTCATATATTTATCAACATAAACCGATGATTCATCTATTTATTTCAAGCATAATATCTTAGCACCTAATCATCCAAGAACACATGTGATAGAAAACAACATAAGTTCATTATGGATATTCTTGATTGAATCTTTATGTATACTTGTATACTTCTATATAATTGCCCATTTATAACCACAAGTGAACACTTATGAACCCAAAAGATTTACTTATACACATAAATGAACAATGTGGAACACAAATGAACACTCATGAACACCTTAAAATACAAGTGTTGGCCAACAGACAGGCAATCACGATCGTGGTTGAGTCAACCACATTCGTGATTCCCTAGATTTTTAGCCCTTGGAAAGATAGTAGGGTAGTCACATTCGTGGCTCCCTTGAGTCACATTCGTTACTCCCTAAATTTTTAGTACTTGGATGATCAGAAGGGTTGTCACATTCGTGGCTATTATAGGTCACGAACGTTCGTGGCTCCCCCAAACCCTACCTATAACCCTTAAAACCCTAACTCAAACGTGATCAAAAGCTCAGTCACGTTCGTGACTATTTTAGTCACGTTCGTGGCTGATTTTTAGTCACGTTCGTGGCTGATTTCACACACCAATATGCTAGAATGATAACTGTTATTATAGGTGAACTCTATAAGTGGCAAATGTTCTTCCCAGTTACCTTTGAACTCTAAAATACACGCTCTCATCATGTCTTCCAGAGTCTGTATCGTTCGCTCAGACTGACCAGTAGTCTGAGGATGAAAGTTGTGCTGAAATTCAACCTGGTACCTATTGCTCCTTGGAAACTACTCCAAAATCGTGAAGTAAATTAAGGATCTCGATCAGAAACAATCGTAACTGGCACTCCATGCAGTCTAACCACTTCTGCCACATACTTCTCTGCCAACTTATCAAAGAATCATCATTTTGCACTGCCAAAAAATGTGCAGACTTCGTCAATCTATCCACTATAACCCACACTGCATCATTTTTTCTAGAATGTTCTGGGCAAACCCACGACAAAATCCATCGTTATTCGCTCCCATTTCCACTCTGGAATAGCCAAATAATGAAGCTTTCCAGATGGAGCCTGATGTTCGGCTTTGATCTGTTGATAGCTCAAACACTTCGCTACAAACTCCGCAATTTCTCTCTTCATACCCAGCCACCAATACAGTGGTCTCAAATCTCTGTACATTTTAGTAATGCTCGGGTGTACTGAATATCGCGAAGCATGTGCTTCCTCTAAGATTTCCTCCTTCACATCTGGAATATTCGGTACACATAATCTCTCTTCATAATAGAGAATGCCCTAATCATCAAGTACATAGGGTGTTTCTCTACCCCGTTTTACCTTTTTTCGAGAAACTACCAACTTATTATCCTCGATTTAGGTCTCGTTAATCTGATCTTGAATCATCGACCGAACTGATATATTTGCTAACAACCCTTCCTCAATCATTTGCATCTCTAACCTCAATTCTCTCCTTGCGAATAAGGATTCCACATTATATGCTATGGCATCCACCATTTCTTGTGATTCCTACTAAGTGCATCAGCTACAACATTAGCCTTCCCAGGATGGTATTCAATCGAACAGTCATAATCCTTTAATAGCTCAATCCACCTCCTTTGCCTGACGTTCAATTCCTTATGGGTGGTAATATACTTCAAGCTTTTATGACCAGTGAAACTCTTGAAGGCTTCTCCATAGAGATAATGCCTCCAAGTCTTCAGTGCATGAATGATCGCCGCAAGCTCTAAGTCATGCGTAGGATAATTTTCGTTAGGAAAAACTAAGTTCGTCACCTTGAAGGAAGGATTTCCTTTTGATGTTTCTGGGCACCTAAACCACAAAATAACACGAAAGAGGGTTACCACTAGGTCATATATACATTAATCTTTCCAACGAGCTATCGTACGCTCAAATGGAGCTTAAACGAGAGAGATATGTGGTCGGAAACTCAAGGCAAGGAAAACATACGGGATTATCAAGAACAATGGAGGAAGACTTACCAAAACTAAGTCACCAACGGATTTTGGAGCTTCCGAGCTTTAGGGTTTTTGAAGAGAGATGGTGATTAGGGTTTAGAGTGATGGAGAGAAAAAGTATGGAGAGAGGAAAGAGTCATATATGTGTGGTGGAGAGAAAAGAAGAACTAATATGTCTTTAAATACTTATCGGGTTGGACAACATTTCCCTTTTAGATATGATCTCGTAATTCACCTTCCTGCTTGGTCAACTAAGTTCAACTCTTAGTTCTCTACATAAAATCTCGTAATTAACTTTTCACTCTCCTTCCTCACATTTTTATTTTTAGCTTTTCGCGAAAAATTTATTCATATTTTCTTGAATAACTTATTTAAAATTCATAAAATTTTTGTATAACTGAGGGCGTTACAGCATAAGTTCCACATTTTAAATCACACCAACACTTAACCTATTTCTCACCTCAACTAACATCAAACCAAGCACTTTCCATGTTATTACACTCATATCTTAATACAAATACTAGAACACAGGGCGAAACACATCAAACATCATACAATTAACACAAGGATCACTATTCGTCCATGTGTCACAATCTTACACATCAACTAGCTTACGTACATCTTCATTCATATGCTAACATATTCTTTACTCATACAAATCAAGTACCATATTCTATTATCTCACAATTCAATCAACCTTTCTGCATTTAACATGTACTCACTACTCATCCATATTAATACACAGTTCCACACACTCATTCCCATTACCCTTGCATACCGTAAGCTACCATCACACACACATACGCATAATTCAACCTACATTCTCGTACTCTCAAACTTCATTGCATAGACTTGCACCCTTGATATATACAAACTCATATAAGTTATCTCATTTCATATCTATACGAGAACACAATTCAAACACCACCCGCATTCTACATTTCCAAGCATAAACATATATCACACAATTCAACTCTCACTCCACGCACAAATAACTCATGCAACAACCTAACACATACTAAACACAATCCACACATTCATTTAGCATGTCCCGCACTCATGTTTCTACCTAGCTCACACCTACTCATAAATCTCTTAAAACATAATGCAGTCACTCTCATACCAGCATACCATCCTCTTACATATTTTAGCAACAATACCATTATCATACACATAGATAGTTATCCACTTTCTATTCACATACACTTTACTCATTTCATTAATACATTAACATTCCAACATACACATACACCATTCCTTTTAACATCATCCATACATGCAATATTCTCACACAAACCATTATGATCAATCATAAATCGTATAACCCACATCAATATCCAAGTACCCACTTACCATATTCGTACCCATTTAAAACAACAATTCCATTCTTATGTCTGTAGATAATTAACCAATTTCCTTAAGCTAATCATACACTCTATAGTCTTTCAAACACATTATCAACAACTAGCACGCAAGCAAGATTCTCACATTTACCAGCCACAAATCATACATCGCACATACATATAATTCGTTTAAAAGTACAATCCTAACATTCACATACAAGCCTAATTTCGTCACAAATCACATTTCAACTTATAAGTTACCATCTTATACATATAAGTGCAATTCATTTCACATTCTCATGCTCTTCATTCTTGCACACATATAATAAGAATATCTCAATTCATATAACCTACATTAACACACATATTCAACAATCATCTACATTATTAACACAATTATTCTCAATGCGTATGCACCATGTTCGTGGCATGCCACATTCATCTTTATCAATCGAAATCATCACTTCACAATCACATAATATCATATCATATTCATGATCAACATTAATGTATGCCTCGTGAAATGCCAATGCAAATCTCATAATGCAATCTCATCGTTCTTGCCTGGTAGTTTTCTCTTCGAGTTTTTTCTCGGTATAGTTTTCTCTTCGAGTTTTTGCTCGGTATAGTTTTCTCTTTGAGTTTTCGTTCAGTATAGTTTTCTCTCTGAGTTTTTGCCCGGTAGTTTTCTTTTCGAGTTTTTGCTCAGTCTAGTTTTCTCTTCGAGTTTTTGCTTGGTCTAGTTTTCTCTTCGAGTTTTTGCTCGGTATAGTTTTCGCTTTGATTTTTTTCTCCTTATAGTTTTCTCTTCGAGTTTTTTCTTGGTAGTTTTCTCTTCCATTTTTCACTCGGTATAGTTTTCTCTTCGAGTTTTCGCTCGATATAGTTTTCTCTTTGAGTTTTCGCTTGGTATTTTTCTCTTCCAGTTTTTGGTCAGCATAGTTTTCTCTTCGATTTTTTGCTCGGTATAGTTTTCTCTTCAAGTTTTTTCTCGGTATAGTTTTCTCTTCGAGTTTTCGCTCGGTATAGTTTTCTCTTCGAGTTTTCGCTCGGTATAGTTTTCTCTTCGATTTTTCGCTCGATATAGTTTTCTCTTCGAGTTTTTAATCGGTAGTTTTCCCTACGAGTTTTTGCTCCGTATAGTTTTCTCTTCAAGTTTTCGCTCGGTATACTTTTAGTTTTCTCTTCGAGTTTTCGCTCGGTATTGAAAATGTTTGAATGCCATGGAAATCACATGCATATGAGGATGTGCTAATAAACTCAATGGATGTCGACACCATCAATAAAATGAAAGTCCATGCCACGACATTTCATCCATATCTCATGTCAATGCTACCATATGATCGTTTCACATGCATGAAAATCATGAATGCATATAGTTAACATACACCCTCTACAAGAAATGATCAACTTTACAAAGCATACATTGCATTCAGTTCTCCCACACTTTCATACCATCCTAAAGTCAAGAAATCCACAATCATTATCATGTAGCCAAAACCTAAACACATCCATCATGCACATTTAAACATTCTATCATGCATTTGCACCCATTTCTCAACACATTTGTATACCAATATTAGTTTATTAAAATGCATTCACTTCATATGACCAAAAGTCAATCATTATCAATCACACACATTAAGACATCATGACAAACAAGAGTAAATCACATCAAATCACCTATCATTTCATGCAACTCAAGGTATCATCACAAATTTAATTCCATTCACCTAAACTCACAAAACCCAACATACTCCATATTAATATCTATACAATCCAAATCTCAAGTATGCTCATTCAAATCTTATTCAACTAGGTCATAATTTACATCACACATGTCAAACATCATGTTATGCCCTTAAGGCATTCTAGTTCCCCTCATAAGTCAATGCAGTAATCATAAGTCACATCATTAAGCATATATTGCATTTCTTTCTCACACATTCTTATACCATACTTAAGTAACCATAACCACATCCATCAAGCACATAAATCAAGAAAGCACATTCATTCCATGTTTCCATAACAAACCACATCAAACAAGCATATTAAAGCATCACAGTATTCTATGTAAACTCGGACACTTATTTACACATAAGCACACACTCATCATGCTCAACATTTCATGACCTACAACTTCTATTTCAAGGTTATATATAAAAATCACGCACTCAAGCCAACATAATTAACCATGCAAGAGACTAGATATGATAAGTAAGTGATGAGGTATACACTTACCTCTAATCTAAGCGAGCCCTTCGGCGGTAGCTCCAGTTCCTTTTCAAGTTTTGATCCCTAAAATGTTGTTAAAACAACACTCACATGTAAGAGTTTTGAACGCATTTACATCACTCAAATCCTATTTCCTACTACCCTTCCATTTTCCATATTGCTTAATCCAAGTTCCTATTCCAGTTGTTATCTCTCTTACGATTCTGTTTACTTGCTATGACATTCATCCTAAACAACATAAGTCTCCTATTCACACCCTTAATTCTATAAAATCCAAAACTTCCCTACAATCAAAATCTTCAATCTTCCCTAAATCTTTTGATTTTTGGTTTAATGTTCATACATTTAGTAACTACTATGAAAACCCAACAAAACCCTACCAAATTTATCCTTTTTCACACAAATTTCACTTTAGGTTAGGGATTTTACCTTTCCTCCCACTTGGCTTTCAAACCCTAAATTAAAGGAAATCTGATAAAAGAATCGATTTGTTGTTCTGCTGTTGAAATCCATGAGTTTATAGGATGACATTGTGTTTAGGGAGCCTTAGGAAGGTGTTTTAGGGTTGGGAGAGTGTTCGAGAGGTTTTGGGTGTGTTTTGTCTCGGCCAAGACTATTTTGTGCTCCTTTATGATGCGTTCAGACCCCCGATAACATAGGTTTAGCATTCAATTAATTACGTTAATTGAATAAATAACGTACGTTATTTACAATGCAACCTACGTTATTTGTATTAATAACATACGTTATTCTCAAGAATAGTGTACGTTATTCTCAAGAATAATGTACATTATTTTTGGCTACACAACTCATTTTTTGCTTCGTTTTAACTCTCTTTTACACTCGGCTTCTTTCCTAACTCCCCTCATCTTCCTCGTTGTCTGAATTGATTAATTATACAGTTTATTCATCTTTATATACTCCTTTCTTACTAAATTTTTCCAGGGTGTTATAGGTCGTTCCGTGTTGATCACAGGGGTCGTGCTCATCACTTTTCCCATAATATTTCAGGAACAACTCGTGGTTCTTAACACGGCCTCAGAACGATGGTGTACTGGTCAACACAGACAATTCACTTTCATTTTTAGGGGAACAAAGTACAGCAAACATGTTTTTAAGCTTATTAATTGACCAAGGCATTGCCTAAACCACATCTACAGTGAAATATAGCAATTACCATTCCATCATTGTACATCCTCATCAAAACATGCTTGCAAACAAGCCATACCACACTTAATTGCTCATATGGTCAAACCATAGCACATATGAACATAAACACAAACATTTATGTATCAATAACAACATTACCACATTCAGCAAACTCGATCAAAGGCAAATGATCGTCTCAATTACCACCAAACTCCAATACACAAGCTCTCATCATATCCTCGACTGTCTAAATCGTCCCCTCAGACTATCTGTCAATCTGAGGATGAAATGCAGTATTAAACCTCAATCTAGTACCCATCGCATCCTGTAGACTCCTCCACAATAGCGACGTGAATCGTGGATCACGATCAGACACAATTGATATCAGAACACCATGTAATATAATGATCTCAATAATATGCAAACTTGCCAGCTTATCCAATTTATCATCCTATCGGATAGATAATAAATGTGCCGATTTTGCCAGTCTGTCAACTATCACCTAAATAGCATCGTGACGTTTAAATGTCCCTAGTAAACCCACGATAAAATCCATAGTGATCTTCTCTCATTTCCACTATAAAATATCTTACGGTTGTAACTTTCCAGCTGGAGCTTGATGTTATGCCTTGATCTGCTAATAAGGTAGACATCTAGCCATGAACTCAACTATCTCTTGTTTCATATTAACCCAATAGTACATATCTCGTATATCTCAATACGTTTTTTGTACTACCAAGATGAAGTGAATATGGTGAAGAATGTGCCCAACCATCAAATCATTCTTCAGTTCAACTAAGTCTGAAATGCACAATCGTTCCCTATAATACAAAATCCATCATCATCCATTCGGTGAGTTGTCACTACTTTTCCCTTCTCAACTTTCTTCTTAATTTGCATCAAGTGTTCATCTTCCTTCTAAAGCTTTACGATCAACTCTCACATTTGAGGTCTCAGCCGTATATTAGCTAACATTTGATCGTCAATCAAATCCAACAACACCCTGAGCTCTCGTAAAGCAAATAAAGACTCTTTGATAATTCTAGATTAATAGAGCATTCTTCTTCAACGAAGAAGTCATTAGTCTAGCCAACCTCAAAAAATCCTCGACAAACCTCTGACAGTAACCTGCGAGACCTAAGAAACACCGTACCTCAGTCATATTTTTAGGAGCTTCCCACTCCTGTACTACTTTGATCTTACTAGGATCCAGTTTAACTCTTTCTGTTAAAATAACATGTCCTAGAAAGACAACCTCTGACATTCAAAACTCGCATTTGCTAAACTTAGCATATAGTTCATTTGCTTTCAGTTATTCTAACACAGTTATAAGATGTTCTTTGTGTTCCTTCTGATCCTTCGAATAAACTAGAACGTCATCAATGAAGACCACCAAAACTAATCCAAGTACGGCTGGAACTGTTTATTCATTAAAGCTATAAAAATAGTTGGCGTATTAGTCAACCCGAATGGCATCACTGTAAACTCAAAGTGACCATATCGAGTGCTGAACACCATCTTCAATATCAAACTCTCCTTTACCCTCAGCTGCAAACATCCAAACTTGAGATCATTTTAGAAAATTCAGTCGCTCCATGTAGTTGATCAATCAAGTCTCTATCCTTGGCAACAGATACATATTCTTCATTGTCACCTTATTCAACTAATAGTAGTCAATACACAATCGCATACTCCCATCTTTCTATTGAACAAACAACACTGGTGTGCCCCAATGTGTTATATGTTTGACCGTATCAAACCTTTATCTAACAGCTCCTACAGCTGTTTCTTCAACTCCTGTAACTCTGCAACTACCATTATATGTGGTGTTATAGATACTGATGCTGCTTCTAGTATCGTTTTGATCAGAAAATTAGCCTCTTGCTGAGGTGGTGATCCTACTAACTCATCAAAAAATAGCTTTTGATACTCATTACAACCTCTACGTCTTTCACCTCTTGCTTAGGTTTATTCAATTTTGTTACACAAGCTAAGTAAGCTTCGCATCCATCTCTCATCAATTTAGCAACCAACACTGCTAAAATCAAACAGGAAGGAACACCTTCTGCTCGCCTACTAGACACACCTTTTGCTAACCTTCAATGTAACATTCTGGATATTTTTCGTCGTAAAAATGACGATAAATATGTGTTTTATTGTTAATATATAAAGATATACGAAAGGTTGATCGAAAGTTGACGCAAAACGCTCGACGAAGAATCGGAAAATCTGGAAATAGGGAGAACGCGTAGTGGGCAGCAAAGTACGCGTGGTCGCTGCCACACCGCGTACTTTGCCACCACCACGCGTAGTCACCTGGCAGCTTGAAAAAAAAAATATTTCGATGCATCGGGGTCATCTCCATCACCTCTTCAATTATACTTCATCCCAGAATTGAAAACTTGCAGAAAAGGGGCTGAACAGCAGGGTTTTGGTGAATTTAGCAAGAGAATGAGCTTTTAGCTTGGTTTTGGAAGGAAACTGATAAGGTAAGATGAAAGGAAGTTGATTTATGGTAGATATGTAGTTTATGAATGGTTTTGGATGGATTTAATACTTGATTTAGATGCTGGAAATGGAAGAAGTTTGCTGAGATTGATGTTAATTAGTTGGAAATGATGCTAGAGATTTAATAGAATGGGTTTATGTTGGTTAAATGAAGGAAAAGTGAGCTAAATCTAACATTTACTTTAGGTTGATATTAAGTTGATTTTGAGCTGAATTTTGGTATATTAATTGGAAATGTTGCTGAATTAATGT
>CANYCX010446525.1:0-12090 GCA_948193385.1 Breynia disticha f. nivosa
TTCAAAACAACAAAAAAACATAAACACGAAAAAATTAATTCGATAAACACATTCAGATCCATAATATATACTATAAAGTCAACCCAAACAAAAATCGATACTGACTGATCCTCATAATATACAAATCTGAAAATAATTTCAAAAAGATTCATTTAATAAATAAACATAGCAAGTCAAACACACAAATGAATCAGCACAAAGATGAAAAAAAGCTCGGGGAACAGTGGGATAAACTAAGAAAATAAAGCAAACCATAATCACAGATCGAGCAAAACTAAGAAACCCATGACAGCCGAAAAAAGAAACAACAGGTTGAAGAAAAAAAGAGAGAGATCTGAAAAGAGAGACCATCGCCGTCCTTGTCAAAGAGGCTAAAGGCCTCCTTGAACTCCGAGATCTGGTCATCGGTGAGTTGATCGGCCATGAGAGAGAGAGGTTTGAAAAAATCAAAGGGAAATGAATTATCGGTAATGAAGAAAAAGAGAGAGTTTGTGTGTTTTGTTTGTTGTTGTGTTGAGGTGAGATATTGGAAATTAAATAGGCAAGTGTTCCGTGTGGGCCCCTTCTCTCTTCTGGCCCATTTCATTTGCATCAGATCCTCTCTCTCCCACTCTTATTCTCATCTCTCTTTTGCCTTTGCTTTTACTTTAGCCCTTGTTTGGTTTCCTATTGTAAAATGAAAAATAAAAAAAATAAAAAAAAATAAAAAAATGAACTTTCAATTCTATAATTTGATTGAATTAGTAAAAATAGAATGAAAATTTTTAAAATAATTAGAGAGAAATAATTTTAGTTATTATTATACTCTTATTAATAATAAGATAGATAATAAACTAACGAGAGTTTTGTCAAATTAATGAAAAATATCTTCTTTTTTTTTCTGTTCTTACCAATTTAAACAGAAAACATTTTGAGATTTAACATGAAATGATTTGAACTTATTTTTTTCTTTTTTTTCTCTTTCATGTCTTCAAATGGCTCTCAAAACAATAAAATATTAAAATTATATATATATATATATTCTTTTTTTTCCTACTATTTCCTATGAAGACCTGGATTGGATCCAACAGTTTGTACAAGGGTGTGAGCTGTCGAATTAGCAATTCTTCTTATAAACTCAACTTTAACATTTTGCATAGTTGAGATCAAATTCTTGCAATCACGGACCAAAAGGCCAAAGTAAGAATCCATGAAAGCAGAGCTGTTTATAGCATTAACAACAACTAGATAGCTGATTCCACCTTGACATTTTTTTGGTTTCCAAACTTTATCCAAGATAGGGCTTCCCTGATTGCTAGAACCTCTAACACCAATAGATCACGCAGTAATGGGATGTGAGATACCAAGTTACAAACCAAATGAATACTAATTTTAGAATTACATTTACACTCCATCAACTTTCCATAATTTATTTAAGTTATGTCAACATCAAATGTTTATTTCAGCCAGAAAATGCAAGCAAGATTTTATAGAGTTCTTTTACAAGTCAATCAAAAATTTTAATATCAACACTTGAAAGAAAAAAAAAACATTCAAAACAAGTTACCCCTACGAAATAAGCAAAACAAATTTTCCAAGTTTTCAATAAATTAAAAAAAGGTAAATTTATTACGTAATGACTATACTGTACCGATCTCCAAGAGCGGTATATATTATTCCATACTAAATACCCCTGTATGTACCTGCATAACTACACTGTATACCAAATTCCCATCAGTATTTATGATTAACTACCAAATGTATTGCATGTATTACAGCTATTCCATTTTCCTAGTAATCCCCTTTCATCATTTCTTCCTGCGTTGACTTACGCCCTTCTGCCACAACTTACTCAGGACTACTCTCGGATTACTCACAGAAAATATAAAAAAAAAACAAAATCATTAATCAAGCAAACTCTCCGATATAACAAAATTTATATTAGTCATATCGTAATTATATTATAATATAAATATTAAAAATTGAATAATTTTTATTCTTATTATAATCTCACAAACACAACTCTCTTGTTAAAATTTGAATTTCTCCCACATAAGCATGCCGTGAAAACGTCTGCTCTCCTTTACCGGTTCCTTCAAATCATCACTTCACTCGTCACTCTCTCTTCTTCCATTTTATTAAGCATTTCTCTCCTTAATTCTTTCACTGTTCTCCCTTCACCATTTTCTTAACCTCTTTTTCTTCACCTTTTTTATTTTTTAATTACTCCCACTTCACTTCCAGAACTCTAATTTCATTTCCCCATTTTGCATTTTCCGACCACCGGATTAATCCCTTAGGTTTTTATTTGTCTCTCGAACTTCTAAGGTTTGTTACATTTTTGCCATTTTCTGCTCTGATTTTTTTTTTGGTTTGTTGTGTGTAATTTCAGATTTACGCTCACATTGGATTCAATGCGGTGATGTAAAGCTGTAGATTCAAGCTGGAATTGGGAAGATCTGGTTTGTTGGAACGGACGGTGCAGATTTAATTTGAATGTGTGAAGAAATTAGGTGTTTTGTTTGGTGTTGTCGGTAGGTTTTATTGTTAGCTCATGAGCTATGACTACCAAACGCGCTTATAAGCTACGTATCCTTTCGCTGTTATGTTTGCATTTTGCTTGAATTTAAATTTCCTTGCGATCAGGAGTTTTTGTTTTGTTTGTTTTATTTGTTTATTTTGATGTGTGGAGATTTTGGTAATATGAAATGTTTGTTATTTTATGCGCATTGTGAGCGGTAATTGATGATCAGGCATGTTTATTTTGGTACGATGTAATGATAGATGATGTTGTTATCCTTGACCGTGATTGAATTTGAAAAGAGGAGTTTGTGGCACATTCTTCCACTGTGAATTGTCTTAAAATAGGAAGGAAATCGTCAAGAGTTCTCGTCACTGGAGGCGAAGACCATAAAGTTAATCTATGGGCTATTGGTAAACCGAATGCCATACTGGTAAATTTCATTTCTTGTCTTTCTAATTTATTTTTTTTGCTTGGTTTGAGATTCTATCATTAATCTGATCTAATATATTTATGCAGAGTTTGTCTGGACATAGTAGTGGTATTGATTCTGTTAGCTTTGATTCTTCAGAAGTCCTTGTAGCTGCAGGAGCTGCAAGTGGTACGATCAAGCTATGGGATTTAGAGGAAGCTAAGAGTAAGAATTTTTTTTTCTTTTTTTTTAAAATGCAATTCCAACTAGATATTGTCAAATCCAAAATGGGTTATATTAACCTTTTTTTCTTCTCTTTTAATTCATGCGTAAGAATTTTTTTTATTTGATTATGTGTAGTTGTTCGAACTCTGACTGGTCATAGATCGAATTGCATATCTGTGGGCTTTCACCCTTTCGGTGAGTTCTTTGCATCGGGTTCTTTAGACACAAACCTTAAGATATGGGATATCAGAAAGAAGGGTTGTATTCACACCTACAAAGGCCACACTCGAGGTGTCAATGCTATTAGATTTACCCCAGATGGTCGTTGGGTTGTATCTGGTGGAGAGGACAATACTGTCAAGGTGATTATTGCTCTGCTTTATTGCTGCATTTTCGAACTTGTGCAAATTATTTCACGTTGTGTTTTCTTTATATGATGATTTTTGCTATCAGTAAGTTTGAGATCTGAACTTACACATTTATCAATTCAAAATTTCAACCTTTCTTGCAATGCCAGTAGTTTCTTATGCCTATCCCTATTAGGCCAGCCAGATTTTAATTTTCTTACAATCTCAAGCACAGACATTTCATTTGCCCTTGGCCACAAGAAAAAGTCCTTGGTTAATTATTCTCTTGGTTTGATGACTTTGCGATGTTTTCATTTTCAGTTGTGGGATTTAACTGCTGGAAAGTTATTGCATGATTTCAAGTGTCACGAGGGTCAGGTCCAATGCATAGATTTTCATCCTCATGAATTTCTTTTGGCAACAGGTTAGTGGTTTACATAATGTACTTACTACTTATCCTACAATGTGATTGATTTTTCAGAGAACAATTTATCAATATTTTCTATAATATTATTTGTTGTTTATTTTGTTAAACTTGATCCAACAGGTAGAATAATATCTCCTATATGTTTATTCGGGATTGATGGCTGTAATTTTCTTTAGATTGTTAGTCCACATGAAAATCTCCAATAAGTCACGTCTTGTACATAACTTTTTAATATGCCAGAGTATTTTTTAAAAATATTTTTGGGTAGATAATTTTTAAATTTGATGCAATTAAGTGTATGCGTAAGACATCTTCATTTTTGGTTAGTATAAACATGCCTGAAACTTGTTTGCCAATGCAAATCATAGAATCTGTATTCAGAATGTTTTTTTTTTAACTGAAGCTTTTGATATTCTGCTGAATTTGTCTTCTTGTCACTCATTTGCTTAATATCTTGTACTTCTTAAGGTTCTGCTGATAGGACTGTCAAATTCTGGGACCTTGAAACCTTCGAGCTAATTGGTTCAGCTGGACCTGAGGTAATTTTTACATAGAAGGGATGAATTTGCAGTCACTACTCTTGTGGACTTATCGTCTAATGAGAAAATTAAATATCATCTCTACTTTCTATGATAGACCAGTGGAGTACGTTGTTTGGCTTTTAATCCTGATGGGAGAACTTTACTCTGTGGATTGCATGAGAGTCTTAAAGTAAGATTTCCTTTAGCTTTCTTTATTGCTCACTAATTGATAAGTTCAGGATTCTTGGGTAAAAAATTTTTATTACCACTTTATGGACATTTTACAGGTTTTCTCTTGGGAACCGATAAGATGTCATGATTCAGTGGATGTGGGATGGTCTAGGTTGTCAGATCTCAATGTGCATGAGGGAAAGCTCCTTGGCTGTTCATATAATCAAAGTTGTGTGGGAGTATGGGTTGTAGATATCTCGGTATGGTCTCAAGTTCTGTTTTAATTATTATGACTGCAGAAGGTTTTATTGATTCTAGTGGATGGAGCTGAATTTCAGTCTGACTTGTTGTTTCTTGCTTTTTTTTTTCTTTTGTATCATATGCACAGCGGATTGATCATGGAGTTGCTAATAGGTTCAATGATCATTCCGAATCCAAATCTGATTCAAGTGAAAATCAAACACCACTGAGTGAAAATACTACAAAGGCTAGTGTTGGACGATTATCTGTTTCACAAAATTCGGACTCTTTATTGAAGGAAACAAAATCTCTCACGAGGTTATCAATTTCCTATAACTCGGATTCTATTAAGGAATCAAATAAGGAGTCAAAGAATATGGCAAGTATGTTACTTTAAATCTTGTTTTTCTATTTGTTTTCTTGTTCTTTTATTTTATTTGCTCTCTCTTTTCTTCTATGGTAATTTGTATTTCTTATTCCTGGTTCTGCACACTGGTTGAAGCCACAGGTAGTGTTTCCTGTACTCCTCAAAAGGTCAACTTGAACACCAATGTAAAAACAAATATGGCACCTCCAATAACAGTTCCTAATGCAGCAGCAGTCCCAAAGAAGAATTCTGCAAAGGCTCATGCTTCAGTTAATGTTCCAGTCTTCAACAAGGCGGACTTTGTACCTGTAATTGTTCCTAGATTTAATACGAGGGCGGAGCAAGCAGCTGAATCAAGAAAAGAAATGGGTATTGCTGCAAGAACTATGCCTTTCTCTCTGGAGTCCAAGACTGCTGAACTCAGAAGATTTTCAAATAGCAGAGATGACATGGACCAGCCAACTATTTCTACACCATCTGAGGATATGAGTTTCAAGGCTACTGATTCAAGTAGTAATGCAGACGGAAACATTTTTGTTGCCAGAAGTTCGACAGATGGATTATCAGTAAATGAAAGGAATTTTAAAGATGAGAGACCTGCTGAAATAGGAAGACATAATTCAAATTCAATGAGGGAGCCACCTGTTTTCAATGATCCCGATATTCAAATATGTGAGTGTTACAATCTTCACCGGTACAATTTTTCATTTCTTGCTCGTTTTCTTATGATATCTATAACTACTATTTAGGTAGGATGCACGGGTAATTTTGTAGCATTCTGCTCTGTCTATTCTCATATACTTAACCATTACTAGTAAGGCATTATTTAGAATAATGAGTAAAATGCTGCACATGTTGCTCCTGCAATCATGAAGCATTGCCATAAACTTTGTGCTTCTAATTTCTAAACACGCTTTTCCATGAAAATGATGGAAAAATAAACAAGAAAGAGAAACCAAAATGAATGTTAGAACACAACTGAAAAAGTATAGAACTTAAATGAGCCATAATAGTAGGGTATTGACTAGTTGGTTTATTGAGTTGTAAGATATATTTTTTGAAGACTTGAATGAATATCCATTAATGGAATGTTAACTTTAGGATTTTTTTGTCCTCTTTTCACTTGTGAGTGATGTATTCCATATCTTGAAAAGAAATTCTGAATTGATGTTTCCTAATGGTAATAAAAAATACCCCCATCCTCTGGGTTTGCTTGTGCTGAAATTCTAAAACTTTTTCTCAGATGAGCCTCGGGTCCGTAAAGTAAACAGGGATCGGGACACAATGCCTTTGGAAAATCAAAGAGCAGGTAGAACTTACTTTTATTTTGCATTTATGTTCTGTCAATCATTTAAATGAAATAAACTTAATTATTACATTGAATTATGCAGGAAGAACTCGACCAGTTGTGATAAATTTGGAGAGAAGAGGACGGCCTCCTTATCATGATGGAATGGCTTCCATTATTTCCCCTAGAACTGGATCTGCAGTTAATGTGCTTCCTGTTAATGTGGTAGGACAAATCTCAAGTCTTGCTTTCTAGTCATCTTTTGCATTGAAACAACTATACCAGATCATTATTCTGAAAGGCATCTCAAAGAAGTTGCATTTATTTTTGCCTTTTTTTTATCTTCCATCATTACTCTTTCGATGGTCCATTTTGGTAACATGGCCATCTTTTCAAAGCTTAGAAATATGCATGGTTTTAATTCATTGGAGAAATATTTATTAACACTCACCAAAATCCTCCCAATTTTCTTCTATTCTTTGAAGGACTGGCGATGTATGTTTTCCCCTTTCTTCTAAATTGATTTTCATTACTGGGTCCAAATATACAGTAGCTAACTGAAAGAATAGCTGGAATCTGTGCATCAGTTATTTTGTTGAATTTCTATGGGTAGTATTCTGATGTGGAATAACTATTTTCGAGATGTATATCGTTAATTTTTGTACCGACTTGCCCAGATGATCTATTTTAATGAAAATTATTTTAAAGATACTTTTGTATGCTTTTTTCCCGTGCTAAGCTTGCACTTTTGTTAATAACGTGTATTACAGAGAGGACAATTCCCATCAACTGAAAAAGAAACAGGCCCTGTTACCGAGGAGGATGCTGTTGCGGAGGTGATGGAACAACATGACCAATTTGTCAGCTCCATGCAGTCTCGTTTGGCAAAGTTAAAGGTGAGGTGATCGGTTATGATAGAGAATTCACTCCCAGTCTAGGACTATATCAAGTAAAAATGTTATGCTAATTATTTTTGCTAAAAAGGTGGATGGTTGGGCGTAGTGCAGGATTGGTCATGGGTGATGTGGGAGTTGAAAGAAGTATTTTTATTTAGCATTTTGCATATGTGATCATTCACAAACTATTATGGGTGTTTGATATTTGTTATATTTTTAGCATATGTGATCATTCGCAAATAAACATTTTGTAGTAGACTAATAGTTTTCAAAATTCAAATTCAGGATGCAACTAATATTGCTCATGTTAATTTTTGTTCTTGGGGTTTAGTTCTTTTCTTGTGCTAAGTTGATAGGGTTGAAGATTGGTAAACTTTTTATGTGTAGGTAGTCTACAGATATTGGGAGAGAAACGACCTTAAGGGTGGAATCAGTGCAATGGAAAAGATGGCTGATTATGCTGTATGCTTATCATCACCCTTGAACAAGATCGTTAGAATTCTTAAATGAAGTTGTGAATATCGTTTTTGTAATGCCCTTTTGTTCTATTTGCTCTAAATTTCAGGTCTTTGCGGATGTATTCAGTATTATAGCTGAGAAAATGGATGCTGTCACATTGGATATTTGCACTTGCCTTTTGCCGCTTCTAACTGGCCTTCTCGAGAGTGACATGGACAGGTAAGAAACTTATTATATTATAATTTCTTTCTTCGGTAAGAGAAATTTCTGTTCAGAATATTACTATAATTTCTTTCTTCGGTAAGAGAAATTTCTGTTGAGAAATTTTGATTTCGTTTTTCTTTTCAGAGATACTCTATTATGCGTATGCACATAGCATTTGATACTCTTTTACTTACCTTGATTAGTGAAGTGGCATGCATTTAACTGAGTCCATGATTTTAAAATTCATACTGATATTATGACTCCTAAGAAGTAAAGTCTAAAGACATGTACCAGGACCAGATTAATACAAGGGATTTTTCATGTCTGAAACTAGCCATTACTACAGGCATCATTCTATTCTACTGTGCTTATTCATGTTAAATTGTTAGATAAGGTACAATTAGAATCTGATCCATAGAACTTTTAGATATCTAATAGGGCGTTATAAAAGCAAATATTATGTTTTTTTAATATTTGGATTCATTTGCATCAAACATTTGGTGGGTTGGAGTACCAGCTTTTTTAACTGCTTGCAATGTTTAGGCATTTGAGCATCTCTATGGATGTTCTGCTGAAGCTGGTGAGAACATTTGGTACAATGATATATTCTAGTCAGTCAGCGGCATCACCTGTCGGGGTAGATATTGAAGCAGAGAAAAGGTGCATTCAATTTCATCCCATTTGTATCCTTCTTGTGTGTACATATTATCCCGTGTTTGCTTATCTGAAATGGCATCAACAGATTGGAACGTTACAGTCTTTGCTTTATAGAGCTTGAGAAAGTCAAGCGGTTGTTGCCTACGCTTGCAAGGTAAGTGTCTACTTTGTTCCAAAGTCTGGTTATTATTCTTTAGTCACTCAGTTTTATCAAGAGCCATCCCCACCTCACCTAAACATTTGAACTGATAGCTGAGTGCTAAATTTCCGTTCCGCTTCTTTAACGCTTGTATTGATAACGCTGAAGACGAATAGATTATATTGCATTAGGTTTACGATGAGTTGTTACAGTGATATACATATGTTTGGTCCAGTACAACAGTGCGTAATTTCATTGATTATCCTATAATTTTTCTCTTTGTGACGCTAAATTTTGTTAATAACTTATACCAGAAGAGGGGGTTCAGTCGCTAAGTCTGCACAGGAGCTAAATCTAACATTGCAAGAGGTTTCTTGACTTAACCGGAGGTACCATTTACTTCTTTTTTTGTATACACTGAATGAGGAAGATAAAGCTTGTGCATTTGAGCTTTGTTGCATCATCATCATCTATTACTAGTCCGATCTTCTGGTGCGAGCCCGGTTTTACGTACATTGCTGCTATCGCGGCTGCCGCACATTGGTGCAAACCACATTACTTTTATCGGACAAGTGATCATATTAACTACGGAGTGACTGTACAATATTAACTCATGTCTGTCTCAAGGTCAATAGAACAACCCCGACCCACCACGACTTCATATCATGTGATCAATCAAGTCTGTTTTACCTACCTTGTGTTGAGTTGCTGAGCCAGAATATGTAGCACACCAAGTTGTAATACTTCTGAATGTATCAATTCTTTATTTTATTTTATTGAATATACAGTTGTTATGTTGCTGAATGTGTCGAAAGAAATCAGAATCTTATTCATTGTTTTTGGATGAAGGAAATTGTTCCAAGGCGAAAGACAGAGAAGCTAATGTAAAACAATCATGCAGTGTTATAAAAATCGGACCGAGCAGACCGGTTGTGCTGGTCAACTGGTGAACCAGTCATTGGTCTGATTCGGTTTTACCATTCAAATTGGTTTCAAGCGAATCAGTATTAACCCGGTAAAAAATTGGCAAATCGGTCAGTTCGGCCGGTGAACAGGCAAACCAGAGCGGCTTTTAAGTATAAAAAAAATAGAAAAATAAATAATTTTGTTTATCTTTTTATTTATTTTTTTATAATATTTGTAAATTATTGCTGAATCATACTAGTGAATTAACCAACTAGTCTTTTTTTATTTGATCACCGGTTTAATTCTGATAACACTGCAATTACATCATTTGTCCTCCTTTTATGTTGCGGTGAAAGTCCAAATTTAAACAATGATTCATAGGTTAAAAAAATAATATAATATATATAATAAGTTTCTTATAGTCAAAAAGAAATTATATTCAACAAATGCAATTATCATTCTCTCAGATTTTCTCCTCTTACGGATAAAAGTAAGAACTAAAACTTTGAAATTCATAGACATTACCCAGATGGTCCAAATTGGCAACTGCATTATTTATTTCATCTTGCAATAAAACTAAACATATTAATTAAAAACACAGTAGAACAGCTAAACTCCATAGCACACAGATTCCTGAAGTGACCATCTAAAACACCAAATCCAACACAAAGATCACAACAACAGAATCAAA
This sequence comes from Breynia disticha f. nivosa, assembly GCA_948193385.1. Classification (NCBI taxonomy): domain Eukaryota; kingdom Viridiplantae; phylum Streptophyta; class Magnoliopsida; order Malpighiales; family Phyllanthaceae; genus Breynia; species Breynia disticha. The sequence goes on from CANYCX010446525.1 coordinate 10,451, forward strand.
GCAGTAGGTTTTATTGCAGTTGCAGACCAAAATGGAGAAGTGAGTTAGACAAAGGCATTAAGATACTCATCAACAGTCGTGTATTTGACTTCTGGGTATAGCTGTGATGCCTCCACTCCAAATGATGGATGAATTTCAAAGTTGGCTTGAACTCCATTAATGAATATACAGTGACCAAGAGAGATTATAATGTTAATTGGAAATTCAGCCTCTGCAAAATTAAGAAACAAGGAAAAAAACATTAACTTAAGTTCTCATTCTAGTTGTTTCCGATGTTGAGGATAACTAAGATGATATAAGAATGTGGATTGGTAACAACCTTGGAGATTCTTGAGCACTTGCTCCTCTGGAACATAGATTTTTTCGAGGGTTTTGCCTATCTTTTTCTCCCATAGTGCCACTAGCTCGTTGAATGAGAGGGTGTTGGCTGGTGGTCTAATGTATACGATCTTGTTCAAGGTTCTTGGATCATCAGCTGCTTTGATTGTGTAGATACCAATGTCTTCTTCCTTGTTGAAAACAGCTGCAAATTCAAAAGTTTAAACCATTACATCTTATCGTACATTCATCATCCGTAGAACGAAACAATGCGTGAATTACTGCAGGAATGTGTGGACTTTGAATAAGCTAAATGATTTGGCTACAAAATTTCATATATTGCACTTTGATCCTCTGACGACTACGAAAGTCCACGCAGACCCGTGAATTCCAACAATTACTAGCGGCATTAAGATAGTAATTTTCATAATATAGCAAAGATCAACCTTTCAAAGCAATAGTTGTGCACATGTTCAAAATTTTGTTGAATAACAAATCATCATGAGAAGGAAGAATCACCTTTAGCATTTCCATCTCCCAAGATGACAACCTTGTCTCTTGGAGGAGCAGAAGCTCCAGGCTGGTTGAATGAAGGAAGCATGTACCCTGCGAAACAGTTCGAGCACAAGTAGGTGTATGGAATGCCCTCAGCCTCAATGGCTCTGCGCACCACAACCTTGTCATCGAATGATGATTTCACAGGCTGAAGAGCTTCTGTACGATCTACATCGTTTCCGAATTCTGAAGGCAAGAATCTCTGCAAAACACCACAACAAAACAACCCGTGAAATGAAACTTTCAAAATTCCCAAAATTATAGAAAACAGAACAAAAACTGGTTTGATTTATGATGATGATGATGATGATTATTACCTTAATGTGTCCAACTTCTTTAATGGCAGCAATGATCTTGACTTGATCTAATGTTTGAGGGGCACCAACGGTGGAGATAACTATATCCACTTTCTTCAAGGCCTTCACCAAGCTCTCATGATCATAAAGATCGCCCTGAATTCACATAACCAATCTCATTAATGGCGGATCATGTGTAAATTTCATCTATATATCATACATGAATATGATCTAAACACAATTAAAATGAAATCCGTGTCAATCCTGTCATGTCTACAACGTAATCGGCTTAATGCGTCAGAAACAAAGGAGATCATAAGCAGAGTAACTTACAATGATGAAATTGACTCCAAGGTTCTTGAAGTTGTTAATAATGGCAGCCTTATCAGGATTGTTAAGAGTAGCCTCTCTTACAAGAGCGAAAGTGGGGTGTCCAAGCTTGGCACTTGCTTCCACGATGTATTTTCCAAT